>SZWC01002666.1:75035-104197 GCA_023375785.1 Penium margaritaceum
TCTGACTGTGAGAGGATCTTCTCCACCCACCAACTGATCCACACTGCGCGCCGAAACCGCCTCCGTGTGAGCACGCTGGAAATGCTGGTGCGCTGCAACGTGCGCCTCCGCAAGCACTACAAGCGCACAAAGCCACGGTGTGGAAGGGACATGAACTGGCTGCAGGCTGAGGACTCCGACAGTGAGGAAGACGGTGAGCTGGTGCCAGACATTGAGGAGGAGGAAGAGGAGGATGCAGATGGAGAAGCAGAGAGTGAGGATGAAGAGATGGAGGAAGAAGAGGTGTACGTGGAAGGAGAGGAGGATGAGGAGGGAGGTGGAGGAGAGGCGCAAACCAAGGAGCAGCAGCCACGCCACACTGGACTGGCCGAGGATGCTCCGTCCTACGCACGTCCAGTGCGCACTCGGGCCATGGTGGAGGAAGACGATCCAGCTGCCAATGCAGGCAAAGCAGATGGCAATTCTGGTGGAGCTGATGATGCTGATGGCAATGCAAGCTGTGCTGGCGATGATGCTGCTGGGGGTGCTGATGATGCTGGCAATGATGCTGCTGGCAATGCCGATGTAGATGATGCTGCTGACGACGCTGCTGACGACGCTGCTGACGATTCTGCGGCTGCTGAAGATGCTGCTGCTGACGCTGCTGACTCTGCTGATGCTGCTGAAGACGCTGCTGAAGATACTGCTGGCAATGGTGCTGGGGCTGGTGCTGCTACTGCCGGTAATGTTCCTCTTGCTGGTACACGTGATGTTGGTGCACGTACCAGCAGCCGCAAAGCAGCAGGTGGGAAGGGAGCTGCTGGTGGAAGAGGTGCTGCAGGTGGCAAAGGCGCAGCAGGTGGCAAGGGTGCTGATCGTGGCGCAGCAGGTGGCAAGGGCCCTGCTAGTGGCAAGGGCCAGGCAGCTCGCAAGGGCCCTGCAGGTGGCAAGGGCCCTGCTAGTTCCAAAAAAGGGACATCCATGTCCTCTACCAAGGCTGTTGCCATTGGCAACAAGGGCAGCAAGCGCCTTCGGGAGCGGTAGCCTGCTAGGGGGAATACTAGGTGGGGATAGGTTGTGTTGTCTCCTNAAGACGCTGCTGAAGATGCTGCTGGCAATGGTGCTGGGGCTGGTGCTGCTACTGCCGGTAATGTTCCTCTTGCTGGTACACGTGATGTTGGTGCACGTACCAGCAGCCGCAAAGCAGCAGGTGGGAAGGGAGCTGCTGGTGGAAGAGGTGCTGCAGGTGGCAAAGGCGCAGCAGGTGGCAAGGGCGCTGATCGTGGCGCAGCAGGTGGCAAGGGCCCTGCTAGTGGCAAGGGCCAGGCAGCTGGCAAGGGCCCTGCAGGTGGCAAGGGCCCTGCTAGTTCCAAAAAAGGGACATCCATGTCCTCTACCAAGGCTGTTGCCATTGGCAACAAGGGCAGCAAGCGCCTTCGGGAGCGGTAGCCTGCTAGGGGGAATACCAGGTGGAGATAGGTTGTGTTGTCTCCTGGGGAACTCTGTCCATGATGTAATGAAATCTTGTGACATCTCAACATGCTGCTATTTCATTAAGCCTGGATCTGAATGCATGCTTTGTTGGAGTTGAGAAGTAGATGGAACACATGGAATGAATGCAAAGAAACTAGTGACCATGTGTATCATACACATAAAATGTGAGCACTCACAGTGTACAATGGCACAGGAAATTGTGTGTTGGTTTAGTTTTTGACACACTGCCTCAGACACATGGAATTTCAAAAGGTAAAGAATAGATTCTGATTGTGAAGTGTCTGATTTAAGGGCTCACAAGTATGCTATGCATGCTATCACCATACATGGTGATGTATTATATAACCACATTGATCCTGCATGCAAAATGTGCTTCACGATGTGTGTTAATGCTTGCAAATGAATAACTGAAGTGCAAGTTTCAGTGTCCCTCACAAACCCCTTCCGGGGTGGCCGGGGTGGCGTTGTGCCTGAAGATCACAACAATGTGCCGAGGTGCACATCGTTGTGCCGGGGTTCGATGTTGGCAGAACAACACTGGTGTTTGTACTTGGTGGTGCAGTAGTTTCATGGGCAAGCAGGGAGCAGGACTGCGTGGCGCTATCCAGCACCAAAGCGGAGTACATGGCACTCGCTCAAGCCACAAAGGAGGCAGTGTGGCTGCGTCGGCTGCTAAAGGAGATTGGCGTGCCGCAAAGGAAGCCAACGGTGCTCAACGTTGACAACATCAGTGCCATCAGCCTGACCCAGAACCAGGTGCTGCACATGAGGACCAAGCACATGGAGATCCGGGATCACTACGCGCCGGACTTGGTGGTGAAGGGAGATGTGGCTATTGTGCATTGTGGTACTAAGCGCATGCTCGCCGACGCCATGACCGAGGCATAGCCCAAGGAAAGGCACAACACAAGCTGCATGGAGCTCGGTCTCCACTATGAGGTTTAAAAAATGCTACAGGTTCCAAGGAAAGGGCATCAAGGCTGCGGTGCAAGGGGGAGATTGTTGACATGGTGTGCCCCTTGTCATGAGTGTCGTTGATCGTACTCCCTGGTTCGACCACTGAGGAGTGGTCAAAAACCTTATCTAACTTTGGATTTGGATTCCTTGGATTTTTTCCTTCAGAATCGACTTTGAATCGCTTGATTTGAGTGAGTATTCAGCAAGTTAGCCTAGCCCAAAGATCGGGTGTTGGGCAGGTGGAATCTGGTACCCGCCATGAGTGGAGGGATAATCCACCGCCAGTGATCTGAGCTCGTTCCTAATGGGCTCGAAATGCACCAGGGGCATGAATGAGGTAACCATAAGGATCTCCTTGACCAGGATGAACTTCTCCTTGACTTCTATGCGAGGAAAGGCGCTTTGACAGGTCATCGTCGAAGGGCCTCCCGTTGCCTAGAGTGCAAGGCCAGGTGGACGGCTCCACCAAGGGTTACTTTGACGACCGTAGCAGGGGCTCTACTGCTCCGTTTTGGGCGTGCTTGGATGCTTTGGAAATATTGGATCAGAGGCTATAAGGATCTGATGTAATCTCACAGTAAAAAAAGTAACAAAAACGTGTTACGATTCAGATCCAGTGAATGCGACATGTTCTACCCACTCACATCTGTGATCCTTGTGCTCCACACTCTTCACCATTGGTGTCCATTGGCTGCCCAAATACTGGTAGCGTGCTTCAGTGAGAACTAGGCATCCTTGAGGGTGCCTCCACACCCACTAGAGCTAACAATCTCCAGCCCAGTTGTATCGTCATCAGAGTCCTCCGCGTCGGCTGCTGCACCTGCTACACCGCCGCGCTCCGACGCCGCATCATTGACCTCCGTGTCCACCGGCTCCTCCTCATAGTCAAGGAGCTGGAACCACTCCCCCTGTTTTGGATTGTTCCCGACGCTCATTTTGTTGCTGCTGCTGCTGCTGAGCTCTGCTGCTCGTCAAACTTGGCGTCATGGCTGCTCATGATCTCTTGCGTGCACGGGTCCCAAAGCCGATACGCCTTTTGCGCGCTCTCGTAGTCGAGGAACAAGCACGGCTTCGCCTGCGGTTCCAGCTTGCCCTCATGTCGTTGTGCCGCCTGCACCATCTCGTGCACCTTGCACCCAAACACCTTCAGGTGCACCACGTTTGGCTTGCACCCGCTCCAAACCTCCTGCGGCGTCTTCCAGCAACCCTTACCCTTCAGCACCGCTGTTGGAGTGAGGTTGATGGTGTAGCTTGCTGTATGCACAGCCTCCGCCTAGAACCCTCGCAGCAACCCCGCATCCACAAGCATGGTCCGCACCATGTTGAGCAGCGTCTGGTTTGCCCGCTCCGCCACTCCGTTCGACTGTGGCAAACATGACGTAGTGGGTTCCCACTTGATGCCCTGCTGCTTCATCCACCCGCTGCAGCCCACCTACTCTCCATCATTGTCACTACGTAGCACTACAACCTTCCAGCCAGTCTGCCTCTCCACCGCTGCGACATAATCCTTCAGCCGGTCCAAGTCCTCGCCTTTCCACTTCATGAATTACACGTTGATTTTTCTACTACAGTCGTCAATGAAGGTGACGAAGTATCTCAAGCCGCTGTTTGATGGTGTTTTGAACGGTCCGCACACGTCACTGTGCACGACCTCCAGCGGGTCCTTCGCGCGAGCCTTGTTCTCGTTGAACGGCTTGTGCCGTGCCTTGCCCAAAATGCAAGACTCATACTTTTTGTGCGCTACTGCATCTGCTTTTGGGTCTGCAGCGTTGATGACAAGGCCGTGCACCATGTCGCGCTTCGCCATCTCCTTAACGGTTGCGGGCGCCAAATGCCCCAACCGTTGGTGCCAGAGCTCCAAATTAGCGCTTCCTCTCTTGTCCATGTTGACGACGCGCTCCAACGAGTCCGCTGCATCCGATGCCGCGGGGACCTCCTTGGTCTCCACGATGTAGAGGGTCTCCACGATGTAGAGACCGCCCTCGCGCTTCGCCTCCAGCACGACTTCGCCGTCACCATCAATGCGCACCACTGCGCCTTTCCTATGGAAGAGCATCTCATACCCCTTTTCCGTCAAGCGGCTGACTCTTAGGATGTCAGCCAGGTCGGGGAAGTCCTGCACATCACGAATTGTGCAAAACTCCTTCTTACTGCCGACAACGACTTCCACCTTAACGTCGCCTTGGCCGGCCGCCGGCTCGACTTTTTCGTTCGCGACCACCATCGACTTGGAGGACTTCTCATAGGTGACGAACCCCACCTTCTTGACTTGGGTGTGCTCCTTGGCCCCTTAATCCAGGCACCGCCTGTTGGCCTTCTTGAGGAAGTGGTTCTTGTTGCCATTGAGGAGTGACGTGCCCTTGCTGTTTTTGCCGCCGGTCTTTGCCTCCTCCGGGCACTCACGGGCCCAACGGCCCTCCTTGCCGTAATTGCGACACGCACCTTTCATAGCACCCTTCTTGCAACCACCCTTTCCGCTACTTTCTTGGCGCCCGTTGCCACCACTTGTTTTGGTGACTAGTGCCGATGAGGAAGACAAGGACTCCCCGCAACTCCGGTGCTGCGCCTCGTTGCGGATGTACTCTGCAACCGTGCCATAGGTGAGCTTGTCCTCCAACTATCCTCTAAGAACGGTGATGAGAGGACCCCAAATGTCAGGTAGGGCCATGAGGAGGGACATCGTTTGTAGCTGTATGTCGATCTTCCATCCCACGTCGTTACATTGCAAGGCGAGCGACTCGATCTGCTGTATGGCAGAGATGACACCATTACCCTCCTCGATTCTCACCGTGAGGAGTCCTTTCATCGCGAAGATTTTGTTGGCAAGCTACTTGGATTGGTGGATGGCGTAGAGATTTTGCCAAGCTTTTGCCAAGCTTTGGCTATCATCTTGCAGCCTTGGAAGTAGCCCGTACGCGACTTGCCTGTCTCGTACACCAGGAGCATGAGCCCCTCCGTGTTCTTCTTTTCGAAGGCCTGCTTCTCCGCGACCGTAGCAGTCGCCTCTGTGAGCAGCTCCTTTCCCAACATGACGTCCAGCAACCCCTTATACGAGAGCTGCAGTTCAAACTGCCACCTCCATTACCCAAAGCTCGGGCCTCCTGCATACTTCTGAATGTGCTGCGTCTCCTTCTGCGCCATATGTGCAGCTGCTACTCTGACGATTTCTCAGATCTTCATGACGGCGTCCACGATGACGATCCCGTGCGCTGCGGAAGACGTGAAAGCTGGAGGCGTTCAGACCCGTGGGCCCATAACCCTTTGTCGAGATGGAATCACGTGGTGCGGTCCCGACGTTGGTCTGATAGAATGTAATGGTTTACGTCTTCTGTCTTCGGCGAATCTGAGACGGAGCGTGAGCTTTCTGGTCGCCTCACACTATGTGAGTAGGCATTTAGAGAGAGTCACTTTTACGAAGGGAATAACATGATTTTGCATTTTTTTTTAGCATAGATATTATCACAAAATTTATAGGGCTAGTCATGAGCTTTCCAACGCACCAAACTGCGCACAATTTGGCCAAGAGTAGCCCAAGTTATGCTTGTCGGAGCACATGTCTCACCCACCACAGAAGCCTGACACCACCACATGCCATGGAGCCTTCCTTCACGTGCGAAGCGCCTTTCCCAAGGCGCAGATCCCATTGCACGTGCTGTATGGGTCCCCTGCATTGTTTTCACGTACCTCCCCCACTTTTGGGTTGAGTCTGGTGATGGGGTATGACGAGGTTCGAAACCTGTCCGCGGACCTACATTCACAATTTTGACTGTCCCCGAGTACCAAAACATACTACTGAGTTTCGGGCGCCGAGCCATGATTTTGGCTAAGTCACTCAGTAACGACCTGCACTACAGGATCCGGTGGATGATCCACCTGATCAGGTGGATTATCCACCGGACTTCTCGGCAGGCCTTCAGGAGCAATATCTCCTGATGGTGCTTTTGTTACTTAATCCGGTCCATTATCCACCGGATTTCAAGTCGCAGCCGGCTCCCAGAGCCGCTGCGCACACCCCATCTTTGGAAGGCCAAATCTCCCTTGATACTTGTCCAATTCCAGCGAAACAACTTCCACCAGATTCAGCATCTTGTAAAATTTCTGAGGCAATCATCTGTTTTAGGATCAAAGAAATCCTCAAGTCACCAGATCCACCGGCACAGAGTTTATTTTTTTTGGCAGTTTGTCGACGCCTCCCGGCGCCGCACTTGGGTATGCGGAGGGGCAGTTTTTTTAACAGGATATGCTACATGTTACTAATGGACGGCACCGATGCATCATGAAAAATAGGGTTGTATTGCACGTAGCTCATCCGAGGGTTGCGCTGTTGGATGGGGCTGGTGAGGTATTGTGTGTCTATTTCGTGAGTTGTGTCAATCTACACCTTGTATCATTCTACATTGTGACATCCAAAATACTCTTGATGTTACAAAAACCTCTTATATGTTTCATGCATGCATAAATCACATTGTTTTCCGGCATCACTCTGTATGTGATCTTGTGGAGCAATGGGTGATCTCTGTCATATGGGTTGGTACAGACATGTAGCGGGCTGACTTCTCAACCAAGGCACTGGTCGGCGAAAAGTTCATGGTGGTCATTCATTGTGGTTGGCTTCGTCCCTTGCCTAACAGTGGCTAAGTTTAGGTTGTGTGAGTATTGACTGCTCAGCATCTTATTGCTTACATGTGTTGGTTCTGCATGTAGATGGACATGCATATCATTGGGTTATGGGAACCGGTATGATTTGAGCCGTCCCTTCCATATTTTGAGCTTACTTTGACCACTCCGCAATTTGCATACTTGTGCAAATCCCTGCGGATCCAGCTGGTGTTGGAGTACTAACGGGTGGTGGCCATACCCACCAGCAGCAACTAGACAGCTGTCGGAATGCCTCGAGTTCTTGCAGGGGTACCCTACAGTTTCAGTGCATCCGATACAGTTTTCTCGCTGGACTGGCTCTTGGGCTCGATTTGCATGTTTTGCATTGTGTGTTCATGGATCTATGTTTCACCTGTATGTGTGACCAGTCGTAGTATCCGGCTTGAGATTCTACATCTCTATGTTTAGACTTTGTTGCATTTGGATGCATGTGCGCCGAGTTCCAGCCAAAACAGTGGTTTTGGGCCGGTAATAGGGTGAACTGACACTCCCACTTGCATCATCTGTCATGCACCACGACAGGTATTTAGGCTGTGTGCTTTTCAATTGTCATCTCTCTTCATTGCTAAAGCTATTGAAGCTTATGATACTTTTGAATTCTCCCTAGCCCAACCCTTGTTGATTATTGCACTTGCTTGCTTGCTAGTGTGTCAGCTGATTGGACGATGTTGCTACGTCANATGCATGTGCGCCGAGTTCCAGCCAAAACAGTGGTTTTGGGCCGGTAATAGGGTGAACTGACACTCCCACTTGCATCATCTGTCATGCACCACGACAGGTATTTAGGCTGTGTGCTTTTCAATTGTCATCTCTCTTCATTGCTAAAGCTATTGAAGCTTATGATACTTTTGAATTCTCCCTAGCCCAACCCTTGTTGATTATTGCACTTGCTTGCTTGCTAGTGTGTCAGCTGATTGGACGATGTTGCTACGTCAACGAGAGCAAGGTCAGAAATTTTCATGGTAGTTTCTCACATATGTATCATTTTTTTTTCTTGGATTTGTATTCATGTAATTGACAAGTGTGTCACTCGGCATCGAAGAACACTTACAGTTAAATACAAATCATTCAATTGTCTTATCTCCTCTAATGGTCTTCTACTCCACACCTCACCCCTGTGATCCATCTATATTCCGATTGGCATAACACATATGTTGTAATTCCTTTATTTGTATATTCCTCTGTAGTTTCTACCTGTGAACCATGCACATTCCGCTCGGCATGACACTTACTGCTAATTAGAAACTATCCAATGATCTTTTGCTGTGTATCTTGTACCTGTTCACCATCTACGTCCTACTCAGCGTAACCTTCAATATCTGCTTCTTTTTTTTGTGTAACTGTTGTATCCGTGACATACACGAGTCCCTGAACTCCACAAGTGGGTATTTTTGTCCTTACATTTATGACCCAACCTAAGGATTTTTTCGCTCTTAGGCCGAGGGACATTTGGCCACTTGTTCCCACCTTTGGCATTTTTTTTTTAAGGTTCTGAAAAATTCGACTACTTTCTAGGATGGTCGACAGAATTCTAGGGAACTGAATCGATGTCTTGATAGTGTTTGGTCAAATTCTTGACAGCAATGGACTTCTGTATAACCGTACCCAGATATTCTTGAAGCCCCCCGACTTCTCGGTGGAGCTCCTCAAAGCAACCACTCACTGTGAAGCCTCACACACATCGCTCGACTCGAGTGTCAAGAACCGAAGGCATGCCTCATTGTGATTATTTCCACTCTATACATTTGTCCAAATTTTTTTATACATGTCATCAAAGTACACTTACTACTCAAGAAAAATTATCCATTCCTGTCAATTCCTCAAACCGTCCTCTCTGCACCTCTTTCCTGTGAATCATACACATTTTGCTTAGTGTAATTCTTGGTATAAAAGCACAGCGGCACTAGAGGTATAGCCCACGCGTTAACTACAAATCGACAACCTTGCAACAGTCTTTGGCGCATCTCCACCATTCAGAAGTTTGTGGAATTTATGACAACAACGATGAACGGAGCAAGTGCACTCGACTATGAGGAGTATCCAGTGAAGACTCTAGCGATGGAGGATTAGCAGCAAGTGAACAACAACACTAGTAAAACAAACCGGGCAGTAGTGGCAACTTTTGCAATAATTGGCACAACACCGATGAACTCGACGACCAACCCGATGATGGATCCCTCTGGCTCAGTGAACCATCCGCTTTCACTGTTAACCACCAAGACGACATCTCGTGCAATGGGAGGCACCGGCCAACAAGTTTGCATAAACAAGTAGCAGAAGTTTATGCAGAAGTTGAAGTAGAAGTTTTTGGGACTCGAGAGTCTCAACACACATCTGCTCCAACAACTCAACGTGACATGGGAGGAGCTTCGGAATCATCGTGTGATTGAAGCATTACTCACTGAGAGAAATACTCAACTCTCGAGTAAACCCTAGATTCAGCGGACACTTCCTAACCCGTTCAATTTTACTAATCAAAAGAACGGACGGTCAGGATGTGACTGAAGAGTGTGGTGATGTACTTTACGACTGCTGGGGTCAACAACGATAAAAACAAGATTGACCTCGTGGCCTCACTTTTACATGGCACGGCTCTAAGTTGGTTGTCCAAACTAAAGACCATCCAACAGCAGCTGGAGACCCGCAGATCTGGATCAACAACTCACGCAACCGCTCTCACATCACGACCATAGGCATTCTACCTCTTGAACAGATAAATCCAATGTGGCACGACTCCCTCATGCCACCAAAGAATTGGAACGACTTAGTGCGCACCAATCTCCCCTTCTTTGGAAACATGAACAAGAATTTTTACGCACGGTACAAGCTTCAACGCCTATAACATCAGTCCAACGTGGAAGAGTACACGAGGCGATTTTGCAAAATCATCATCGGCAGCAACCTCGCCCCCAACAAGCTTTGCTCATATTACAATAAAACCCTCAAGTGCGACATTCAACGAGCAGTTACCATTTTTTGCATCCACCATGAACTTCTACAAATGATTCCAACAACCAATCGCATCGAGTGTGCCGACTACAATACACAGATGTAGAAATCTAACGACTGGCGATCCCAAAGTCATAATTCTTTTTGTGGTGGAGGGAAGTCACAGTAGACAGAAACCTCATCTCGGATGGAGATTGAACCCATCCATCAACGCGGTCAATGCCACTGCTGGACTTGCGGGAAGCGGCGACACATCTTGCACTACTGCCGGAAACGGCAACAACAAGCCAAAAGGGATGGAAGCCATAGAGGAAAATATGAGGAGTTGGAAAACATCAAAGAATTCGATTAGACAGCAAGGCTCCCATAAGGTTAGAAAAACCTGCAATGACCTATCACCCATCTGAGCGGTTTGCATCGTTGCTGACAAGAATTCCTGAGATTGTAATGTTCGACGAGGGATACGAAGGTGACTAACTGGCGATACTGCTACGTGTGCAACCAAGAGGTTGTACAAGTTGCAATTTGGTACCGAGAACACTGGCTGGAGGAACTTTGTAGAGTTTTGTACGTAACGACATGGTTCAGAAGCTGGGTTTGTAGACCAAACCAGGGATATTTGAAGGAAAAACTGTCAATGGATGCCTACAGATCCGCCAATTTCATAAACCTCTCCGAATGTAAATGAAAGTTTTGTACGACCTAATGAGCAGACACAGAACACAAAACAGGAGAACTGGAGAACTTGCGCAATGAGCAAACACAAAATTACTTCCAGGCAAGATTTCCACCATCTGCAGGTGGACTGGAGCTGGGAATTGGTCTGTGTCAATATCAATGGCAGAAAACAAAATCTGTCTCTAGTCGAGCAAACCACAATCTGGAATGGCATTTACGGGAAAGAGTAAACGTGGAAGCAGCACAGGAGATTGTAGCAATTGCAAAACACCAACCATATCTTTGGACATGGCTAGGAAGTATCTATGACACAGAGCTCAAGCATGGTTAGTCCATGTGGATATAGGAGAAGCCGAAGAAGTCACAGCAGCTAAGGTGACTACATCAGCCTTGACATCTATAACGTTTGCAGCAGTTGAAGAGGCATTTGGATCACTTATCAAGGAGTTCGAAGAGGTTTTTCCCAAGAAAACATCTCGAGAGTGACCTGACCTCTATAACAGAACGTCAACCACAAGATAGACCTGAAGTCAGACAACAGACTGGCGGTGAAGGAAGCCTACCACATGAGAGACCACGAGCTCAAGGAACTCAAGAAGCAGCTGAACGAGATACTCGGTCGTGGGTTCATCAAACCCTCCATGTCACCCTACATGGCTCTTGTACTTTTTGTGATTAAGAAAACTGGAGGGATGTGGATGTGCATGGACTACGGAGTGTTGAACAACATCACCATCAAGAACCGTTACCCTCTTTCGCAAGCTGACAAACATTTTGAAGAATTGTATGAGGCCCAATTTTTTACCAAAATCAGCTTATGCAGCGGGTATCATCATATCCGCGTATCTAACAAGTACGCCAAGAAGAGAGCATTCCGTACCAGATACCGATACTGCGAGTTCATGGCCATGCCGTTTGGACTCATAAATACTCTTGCTATCTCTATGGCATCGATGAACGATATCGCCCGTACCTCAACGAATTGGTCATCGTATATCTCTACGACGTCCTGGTGTACAACGGTACCACAAGGGAGCACAATGAACATAACAAAATCTTTCTTGAGATTTTATAAAAAAGAGAAAATGTACAGAAAACTCTCAAAATGTGACTTTGGTCTTTGCTCAATCAAGATTTCAGGCCACATTATCGGTGCCAGACGAATCACCATGGACCCGGAAAAGGTGGCAGCAGTCAATGATTGGTGAACGCCGACCAATGTTTGGGAAGGCCAAGTGTTTATGAGCTTCTAAAACTTCTAGCATCCATCCATAGAGGACTGCACTCGAGTGTCAGTGCCTCTCTCCGATCTCACCTGTGAAACTAATGAGTGAGATTTGGGGGATACCAAACAAGAAGCATCCAAGTCTCTAAGAAAAGCTCTGACTTTGTTGCCAGCCTTATGATTACTAGATGTAACGTTGAACTACATCATAGCCACTGACACGTCCAATCGAGCAATCAACAGTGTTCTCCTCCAAGATTATGGCGGTGAAGAAAAACCGGTCGAGCACGTCACAAAAACTACACTGGCCGGAACTCAATTATGAGGTTGCATGAGAAATAAATGCTTGTAGTCATGTACACATCCAAAACATGGTGGTGCTCCTTGGAAGTTTGGCAATGTATCGTCTGTACCGACCATCACGTATTGAAATATCTCAAGACTTAGTCAAAGTTAAGCCGTCAATGAATTCTATGGATGGAGTTCCTTAAGGCTAACTTTGATTGAGACATCAAGTACAAACGTGAAAAGCCAATTCAGTGGATGCTCTAAGTCAACAACCAGATATGATGGCCGAGGTGAGCACACTACTCGTCAAACGAGACCCATACCTCAAGAGGTTGTCTGCAAAGGGTTACAAGGATTTCAATGGGTATGACAAAACTAATGTCTGATTTGATGATCCCTGCTTACGATGACCATTCACTTGCCAAGTTGCCGTGCCACCGAACAAAGAGACTTGAAAAATGCTATTAGAGGGANCGTGAAAAGCCAATTCAGTGGATGCTCTAAGTCAACAACCAGATATGATGGCCGAGGTGAGCACACTACTCGTCAAACGAGACCCATACCTCAAGAGGTTGTCTGCAAAGGGTTACAAGGATTTCAATGGGTATGACAAAACTAATGTCTGATTTGATGATCCCTGCTTACGATGACCATTCACTTGCCAAGTTGCCGTGCCACCGAACAAAGAGACTTGAAAAATGCTATTAGAGGGATGTTACGATACTGGTCCAAGTGGACAGTTCGGTGAAGATTATATGCTCAAGCAGCTGGCAAAGTAGTGATGGAAGGATAAAACACAGACTGACTTGGAAGCCTTCTGCAAAACATGTGACATCTGTCCGTGGCTAATACATTGTCGCATGAGACCACCAGGACTACTCCAACCTCTCCTTGTTCCAATGGAGCCGTGGGTCGCATCAGCATGGACTTCGTGATGGAATTTCTCACTACTCTCGAGGGATATAAGGCCATCCTCGTGGTGGTAAAAAACTTTAAAAAAAAATCGCACTTCCTTTCGACAACAACCACCCTCAACGTGGAAGGAACAGCGGGGCTGTTTCTAAATCAGATCCTACGTCTACACAATGTACGATGTACCATCATCTGCGATCAAGAAGGTCATTTCACTAGCTGGTTTTGGAACAAATCAATGACGTGTTACGGCAGTTGGATCTAGCTATTAACAGCGTTCCATCCTCAAACCGATGGGAAGATTGAGCTTAACAATCATACACTCAAAGATCTTCTTTGCACGTCATGCGTTTCGCATGACACCAATTGGACAGTCAAACTGCCGACCGCCGAGCTCGCATACGATTCCAGCACTTCCACCGCAATGGGTAAAATTCCTTTCAAGGTAGTCTAGGGCAAACTTCTCGCCACACTGGTAGGACTTCAAAGCCAACATTCCTGTGGTCAACGTCCACTGACGGGATTTCTCTAGCGTTTGGGAAGAAACACGACAAACCCTTGCAAAAACATAGGCAACTACAAAGTGAGCGGCCGACTAACATCGTAGCAATGACATGTTCATCACTGGCGATCACTTCCTCCTCCACTCAGCGAATATCAAGCTCCAAGGATAGGATTATGCGAGGCTCAGACGCCGGTGGTTAGGACCGTTCGAGATCGAGCAAATGAAAACCATTTTCATTGCTTGGCTTCACATACCTAACAGCATGGTGATCTGCCCTATCTTCCACATGAGCTAACTCAACCAGTACTGGGTCCCCAACAAGAACTTCCCCGGTACAGACATCACACCTCTACCTCCTATTCATGTGGTCGGGGATGAGTATTACGTGATTGTAGAAATCCTCGGACATCAACATTGTGGGAAAATGGCTGAGTATTTGGTCAAGTGGCACAGCTACGACATTGCACACATTACATGGTAACCCTACAACAACCTCCAAGATGATGATCATCTCATTGATGGCTACTAGTGTGGTCACTGGTCTACGTTTTCTTACACGCTAACATGTTGAGGGAATAAAGAAACCTCCCAAACAATGTTCAATATGAGAGGGTCAATTACACAAAACACAACGGAATGAATAGTGCTTCAACAGGTGGAGAGACAGTGAAGACACACTTGAAAAGGTAGAAGTTAAGCTAGGAAATACTACACGTATGCATATGTCTAGTCTCACCCACGTGCGTGCCACTAGGCACGCAAGTCCAACCAACCGGTCAGAAAATAGGTTAACCTGGTTGCAAGCGCAAAAACAACAGCAAGAGGGAATCGGATAGGCGTACAGGCTCCTTGGTTATCCAAATGACAAACCAAAATAAGAGTCAGGTGAAATGATAGAAACTCCACCCAACTGGATCATGAATGCGCAAGGATAGTGCCGCTCAGAAAATGGACCCCAGGAGGAAGTTACTGAGAAAGACCTGGAGAGTGCGTGAGGAAACACCGGCTGGTGCTGACGCTATCAAAGTAGTCGTCAAGTTTCCTGGCATACCGACGAGCCATGATGACAATTCCAGAGGTTGCTGTGACTCACACACCAACACTCCTCCATCACCCGCAGACGCCAGTCATTACTAGCAAGTAAGGATCACAAACCGATGACAACCACACTCACTAAAAGGGGCACAAGACATGGCTACATAAGAACTGCTGACAGAGAGAAGAATTAGCAAGAGCTGGGTACAAATCAGGTAGCAAGAGGAGCATATGCAAAAAGCCCAACATTGTACAACCGCAAACTTGAACTTGCCACTGCACAGCGCTTTGGTGAGGAAGTCTGCACGCTACTGCCGCATGTCAACACCCATGACAGAGATATTACCAATGAATTATTCCCGCAAACAAAGTGATGCTCAATGTTGATATGCTTTTAACGCATGTAGGAGATGTCATCATGCTCTGTTATGCGGCGCATGCTCTCATTGCTACAGCGGATGGTGATGCAGCGGAAGAGCTGGCGCAGCTGCTGCATGCGACGGCACAACCAGGTGCTCTCTTAGATTCCATCTCCCAATATGACACACTCAGCCCGAGTCAAGCTCCACACTACACAATCCTGCTTGCTAATCTTCCATGAGACAGATGTGCCTCCAAAAAGGAAGATGTACCCGTCGACAACAACAGAAGGTTGCGCACAAAAGCACAGGCCCAGACGTGGGATAGACACGACACATCGCACCACACACGGAGCAGCCTCCAAATGGAGCTGACGCGGATGCTGTGAGAACTGCGACAAGACGTTCACAACAAAGGCAGCATCTACGTGTGATGTGGTCTTGAGGAACATCAGGGAGCCAATTACTTGAAGGTACGTCNCCCGAGTCAAGCTCCACACTACACAATCCTGCTTGCTAATCTTCCATGAGACAGATGTGCCTCCAAAAAGGAAGATGTACCCGTCGACAACAACAGAAGGTTGCGCACAAAAGCACAGGCCCAGACGTGGGATAGACACGACACATCGCACCACACACGGAGCAGCCTCCAAATGGAGCTGACGCGGATGCTGTGAGAACTGCGACAAGACGTTCACAACAAAGGCAGCATCTATGTGTGATGTGGTCTTGAGGAAAATCAGGGAGCCAATGACTCGAAGGTACGTCGTGACATCGACAGGCTCCCCCAGACGGTCTCGATCTACTGACGTGAGAAGCCAGTGGGCGTCATAGGCATAGACGCAGAAGGGACTGTGGCCAACAAGTCAGCAAACTTATCCAGCAGCATCCTGACATAATCAGCCTGATGCACATGCAGAGTGTGACGGTGGAGATCACGCTCAATCTCCATTTCCGAGACGACACAAGCTGGACCAACATCCTTCATTCTGTGTACAGACTGGAAGAAATCCTTCACCGTCAGGACAGCCTGAGGATTGAGAGACGCAATCAAGAGGTCGTCCACATGGACAAGGACAATGACAAAGGGTGCAGAGGGGTCACTCACGAACAGCACTAGGTCCATTGCGATATGGTGATACTTGCCCTGCTCCAAGGCACCGGAGATCTTGAGGTTCCAATAACACGAGGATTGCTTCAAGCCATACAAGGCCATTTAGAGGAGCCAGATTCTGTCTATGCCATCCTCAAACCCTGGAGGTGGGACGAGATAGATCACTTCCTCAAGATTATCGTGTAATAACGCATTGTTAAAGTCCATCTTGTAGAGCTCTCGATCATGTTGTGCCACCTGACTCAACAAGGCCTTTAACGTGGTGTGCTTTTCCACAGGGGCAAAGGTGGCATCAACGTCCACACCAGGCACTTGGGAAAATCCCTCGGCCATGAGACAGGCCTTGTACTGTTGCACTGAGCCTTCGGGCCTCTCTTCCCTTCAAAACACCCAACAGACTGAGATGGCCTTATGACTAGGTGATATCAACGAGTTCCTAGTGCATAGCTTTCTCCTACAGAGTTGCATCTTTAGAAGAGCGTTCTTGTCACACTGTATTTGGTTTTGGCATATGTTTTGTGCTGCCACTTGCAACAAGTGCAATGGTGACTGAAGAAGGATGTGGCAGAGGCTGGGTAGACCCAGCTGCCACTGAAGAAGGATATGGTCAAAAATTGGAGAGCATCCAAGCACGGTGTTAGGCTGCACCACAGCCGCCGCCAAGCCAAGAGCGTCAAGACCAGCAACACGATTAGGCTATGTGGCGTTAACGACACCACTTCAAACTTGAAGGACTGAATGCATGGGCTCAAAGTACCCAGCTGATGTTGTACAACTGGTAGCCGGGACATAATGATGTGAAGACTGCAAAGGTCTTGGACGACTTCCTGGCACACGAACAAACGGGAACGAGTTGGGGGTTGCAAGGGCGTGACTGGGTCCGCTACTGATGGAACTACAACCGGCGATACAGGCGATGCTGTAACAAGAGATGACACAATTGCAGCAGGGGATGATGTAGGTGAAGCTGACGCAAAAGGAGATGGTGTAAGTGGCGATGCAAATGTAATAGCAGATAACGCAGGCGTCAACACAGATGTGATAGGAGATGATGCAAGAATTGATGAAAGAACAATAGGAGAGAAGATAGGAGTTGACACAGATGCAATAGGAGGTGATGCTGGTAACGATGCAGGTGCGAGAGGAGGTGACACAGGTGATGATGCAAATGCGACTGGAGATGAATTAGACGACGTTGCAACGGGATACGGAGTGCAGTCACTACCGAAGGGCACTCCACGTACACCAGCTCCCCCTGGATGAGAGAAGGGCACAAGCGACGGAATAGATCGAGCAATGTCACATCAGAACGTACTCTCAAAAGAAAAGAGTATTGCAAGACTCGAAAACTTGACCACGCTCGGAGTCCCAAAAGCTCCAGGCTTTGGACTGAGAGGAAACACCAAGGAAAGGGTGGAGGCGACATTGAGGAGAAAACTGGCCATTGTGTTGGTCCTGAGGGAGCCAAACAATTGTGATGCCATCCGAGACACGAGCAAGACAAAGGTCAGCACGACAACAATACTATTGCTTGAATGGCATGACATGACGAGGCAACAGACCGTGGGGAACACGGTTCCAAACTGACATCATGTAGGACATGGCCTCGAAGGCAAATAGCAGAGGAAGGAAGGACTCGACAAGAATGGTGGGAATATGTCAGCAGGAGTGAAGTTCCACAATTATGATTCTCCGTTCTGTTGTGGTGTATATGGAGCAGAGAGCTCTAAATGCACTCCTTGAGACTGGAGGAAGCAGGCCATGGGATAAATGAACTCCTCACCACAATCGGAGCGGAATGCTATCAGCTTATGCTGGCAAGCATGCACTGATTGGACAAGCCAAGACTTGATCGTGGACCCAACATTGCTTTTTTGGTGAAGGGAAAAGACCCATAAAAAATGGGAGAAAACATCCGGAAGATACAAGATGTACCGACCGACACCCTCCAGAAATTCATCAGCGAATGGGCCCATGACGTCCACATGGACAAGGGCAAGGGGGTACAGCGTAGGGGAGTCAAACGAAGAAAATGACAAGCAATGCAGCTTGGCTTGTGTGCAATCTGTTAATCCCTCACTATGTGCATGTTCCTTGTGTAGCCGTGAGTGAGCAGGGCATGCCATTGCAAGGAGTGGAGGCAACACGACACCATGATGACACGCGACCCTCAAGCTCCACATGAGTGATGGCCTCCAGCGTGCTCGCATGGCCCTTCACCTTCCTGCCAGACTTCAACGCCGTCCCCTCATGTTTAGTTTCCCATGCCAAACCTGTTTTTTGGCCTTAGCTGGAAGTGGCACAGTTTAGGTCTTGTGCTACCAAACCTACTTGTGACATGTAACTAGACTTGTGGATAGGGAAAGAATAGGTCACTTGCATAGTGACATAGGTCAAGTAGGGTCGGGCAGGGCGAGGCCTTGCTTGCTCGACTTTTGGGGTTCCGAGGGTATTCGTTCTGGTCTGATTGAATCGACGGCAAGCTTTGCTTGCCGGCCAATGGGTGGAACATGTGTAGTGGCTGCGAGCGACGGTGCAAAAAAGGGCACACAATACA
This sequence comes from Penium margaritaceum, assembly GCA_023375785.1. NCBI lineage: Eukaryota > Viridiplantae > Streptophyta > Zygnematophyceae > Desmidiales > Peniaceae > Penium > Penium margaritaceum. The sequence goes on from SZWC01002666.1 coordinate 93,747, forward strand.
ACTTTTCGCAATGCAGACAACAAAGGACAGGATGGCCAGATGACTGTAGCCACATAGTGCCAATGCCAAGAAATGAGATGAAGTCCATGTCTAACCGGGCTCGGTTAGTCGTAGCCCCTCCACTTGACCAGGTACTCCCATCTACGGCCACAACGATGGTGGTCAAGGATGGCCTCCACCTCAAACTCTTGCTTGCCCTCAATGACCATCGGAGGGGGAGGCTCAAAACAGAAAATGCTGAGCCAGATCATGGTAGAGCTTGAGCTTAGAGATGTGGAACACGTTGTGGACAGGCATGGAAGGCAGAAGAGCCAACCGCGCTACCACGGGTGTCTGCATTTTGAGCACCTCAAATGGACCAAGCCACCGGGGTTTCCACTTGTCCGATCGGACCCCGCAAAGCTTGATGTGCACGCTGTTGAGAAGCGCGCGATCACCAAACTTGAATGTTGCATCTGTGTGTTGGCTGTCTGCTTGTAGTTTCTGTTACTCTTGCACCTTAGTCAATGCATGCCGGGTTGCTGCCCAAATCTCCTTGAAGTCAAGTGCGGTAGACTCCACCGTGGGCAGGTTGCTTACGACATGCAAACTGAAGAGCGTGACGGGCACCATCGCATTCACCACCTCAAATAGTGCCTTGCCGGTGGAAGCAGACGTGGCGGAGTTGTATGCCAGTTCAGCGACTGGCAACCGCTGGTCCCATGCCGTCTCGTCCGGATCACCCACGGTACGGATGAGCTGCTCCAGCATCTGGTTTGTCTGCTCCGTTTGTCCATTAGTTTGGGGGTGAAAAATGGTTGACAGATGTGCCTTGCTGCCGTACAGCTCCATGAGTTCTTGCCAGAACTTTCTCGTGAAGCGTGGGTCAGGGTCGCTCACAATGGACTGTATCACGCCATGGAGACACGCCACGTGCTTGTGGAACAGCCAAGTTGTGCCTTCCGTACTCACCGTATCACGCGTCACAATGAAGTGTGACATCTTGTTGAAGCGATCCACCACCACCAATACTGCATTGTGGCCTGCCGCTGTCTCAGGCAAGCCCGTGATGAAGTCCATGGAGATGTCTTGCCACGGCTGCTCGGGGATGGGTAAGGATTGGAGGAGACGGAGGTCTTTGTCCTCCATGTCTTGTGGCGTTGGCACACATCACAACTCCAGCAGAATTCAGCCACCTCCGACGATGTGGTGTGCCACCAAAAGAGATAAGCCACCGTCTTCAACGTTTTGTCAATGGAGAAGTAACCGCTCAGGCTACTGTCATGGCATTCCTCTAAAATCAGGTGCCAAAGCACGGGCACCGCGGGAACCACCACCTATTGCGTGCCACGCCGTCGCCAATACAGCACCTCAGAAAAAAATCTCCGACTCCCCATGCGCCTCGTATCCCTCCATGAAGAGCTTCACAGGGAAGGCATCCCCGTGGATGGTGAGAGACGCGACCCGCATCATCAAGTCCGGTCGCCGTGAGTGTGCGTCGGCTGGGTTGATGTGACCCGGCCGGTACACAATCTTGTAGTCGAAGTGCGACTCGAGGTACTCCACCGAACGCGCTTGTTGTCGACTCAGGTTCGGCTACATTTTGAATTACTTCAACGCATGGTGGTCGGTGTAGACCGTGCATTTCCGCAACTCGTTATAGCACTGCCGGTTCTTGAAGGCAGTGACTACGGGGCGCATCTCCTTATATGTATGGTGTAGTTCAGCTCCATCCCATACAAATTGCGCGAGTAGTAAGCAACCGGCTGCGACCCATCGCCAAAGTCCTGCAAAAGTATCCCACCGATAGCCAGATCCAATGCATCCGTCACTATTTCAAACTCACGGCCGCTGTCGGCCAAGTGCAAGGCCGGTATGGAGGTCAGAGCCCTTCTGTGATTCTCAAAGGCTTCTTGTTTGCTAAGTTTTCAACTCCACTCACGATCCTTGTGAGTGAGATTGGAGAGTGGCGCTGAAAATCCCGCATAGCCAAGGATAAATCTATGGTAGTAGTTGCCAAAACCAAGGAAAACATGCACATCGTGCACACTATGCAACTTCGACGACTCTTACATGACCGACATCTTTCATTGGTCCATGGTAATCTTTCCATTGCTAATGATGTATCTAAGGAATTTGACCTTGTCCACCGCGAAGTCACAGTTAGTGAGCTTTATAAAAACCTTCTCCTTCCTCCAGATCTCTATGACCTTTTTCACATGCTCCTCATACTCTTCCGCCATCCTGCTATACACCAAGATTCCGTCAAGGTACACCACCATGAAGTCATCCAAGCACAGCCTGAGTATGTTGTTCATTACCACAATGAAGGTGGCCAACATATTCGTCAACTCAAAAGGTATCATGAGAAACTCGTAGTGACCATAGAGGTTGCTCACAAGTTTCCTCATGCGCCACAGTAGGCGTCACATCCTCTGGTTTGTCGAAGTCTTCCTCCACATCTCATACGAATGCCAAAAACAATCTGATCCTTTTGATGTTTCCTCCTCGCAAGTCTCCTCCTTCGTGGCGCCTTCCATGGACCACGTAGACAGGGGATGCTGCTTGTCTCCAAGCTTGACTGAGACGGTGCACACCTCCACTTAACGGCAGGGTTGCACTTGTAGAGAAAGTCACGGCCGAGGATCACATCATAATCCTTCATCCGGTACACTCTGTATATGGTCGTTATCCGAAGCTTCTCCACGCAAATGGAGAGGGGATGGGCCAGGTACTCCACTTCGTTCATACCGTCCACTTGGTTAGCAGTCTACTTCTTGCTCGTGAGCACAAGGCCCCACTTCCAAGCATACTCCATGCTCACAAAGATGTGTCATCGTGTATATATAGTCGTGTATGTTGACACTTGAATAACAAGTACAGTTTACTCCCAATGTGCCACACGTGTTCCCATGCTCCCCCAAGATGATCCTATGCTTCTTCAAATCTGGGAAGGTGTGCATCATCCTCTGAATAACCAGGCTCCAATGCGCTCTTCGGCCTTGTTGGGTCTTCCGAGGGTCAAGCCTTGGTCCTTGGGGATGAATACCCTTCACCTGTTTTTTCCTCGGTCGGTCTAACATTTGGCCGGACGGAACTTCCTCAATTCTTGATGGATCAACCCTGTTCTTGCGTCAATCTGGCACGGTTTTCCTGTAGATTGCAAATCCACATTCAGATTGTATATTCAAGGAAGTCTCAAGCCGTGACCAGTGCCGTTGGCACTATCTGAATTACAATGGTGATCCGTCCGCAACCAATGATGTGGCCCAAAAACTCCATCAAACTACGAACAAATTCACATTTGGAGACCTTTCCCAAAAAAATCTGTCTTTGTAGAATCTCAAGAAAATTTTGAAGGTGTCCATTGTGCTCCTCCAAAGTACAGCTGTACACCAGGATGTTGTCAGCATATACGGCAACAAAGTCGTCCACGTGAGTGGACGACTTCATTCATTGCCGGTACAAGAAATCTCATCCAAGGATGAGCTTGAGGTCACTCATTGGGCAAGTCCTCTAGACCGTTATGTTGTGCAGATCTCCATTTTACAAGTGGAGTGGTTTACGAAGTCGACGGAGTTGTAATTGACCATCAACATTTTTCTTTCAAACACTCCCGGTTTGGTCTCCTAATCCAACTTGTGAACCATTTCTTTGCTGACGAATCTATAACGAGCTCCTCCATCCAGTAGTGCCAGTACCGTTCTGCAACTTTTACAATCTCTTGGTCGCACTCGTAGTAATATCGCGGTTGGTGGTCCTCGTATCCCTTGTCAAACTTTGTGATCTTAGGAGCCCTCGTCTACAGCAATGTTAGCCCCTCCAATGGGCATCGGTCAACACAGATTTTTTCAATCGGACAGGAGCTTCACTGTCTACCCCCGCCCTTTGTTTTTTTCTCGACTCTTTGCTCTTTTTGTGTGACTTCCCCCCCTTTTTGGCTTGCTGTTGCCGCTTTTGGTAGTCGTACGAAATATGACCCAGCTTCCTACAAGTCCATCAAAGTTGTTCATTGCGCTGATTACCGCGTCAATCTCCATCAGAGACAAGGTTTCTACCGACTGCAACTTCCCCCCATAACGGTAAGGCTTGTGGCCTTCAGGTCACCTGCCGTTGGATTCCTGTATCCAAGCATTTTATTCAGCGTTGTCGATGCCGTCGGCTGCTATGATCATTCGCGGAAGGTCGTCTTGGATGTCGAAAATGGCGATTTCTCATCAAATATCTCTCTTGAGACCGTTATTGTAGTAGAAACACAGTTTTTTGGAGGAGAAGGAACTGCCAGTGATGATTTCGTAGCAACACCGGGTGTACTCTGCCACCCTGGACTGCTAACGAGGGCGTTGGAGTCTGTACCATGCGTCAAACTTCTCGTTCAGCTTGCCAAAGCAATCAAGCGTAGCGCGCGTAAAGTCGCTCCACATTTCAGTTGGCATGAGAGAGCCGTGCCACGTTGGATTCATCTGCTTGAGAGGTACCACACATGCGGATGACGACGTGAGAGCGGTNCATCAAATATCTCTCTTGAGACCGTTATTGTAGTAGAAACACAGTTTTTTGGAGGAGAAGGAACTGCCAGTGATGATTTCGTAGCAACACCGGGTGTACTCTGCCACCCTGGACTGCTAACGAGGGCGTTGGAGTCTGTACCATGCGTCAAACTTCTCGTTCAGCTTGCCAAAGCAATCAAGCGTAGCGCGCGTAAAGTCGCTCCACATTTCAGTTGGCATGAGAGAGCCGGGCCACGTTGGATTCATCTGCTTGAGAGGTACCACACATGCAGATGACGATGTGAGAGCGGTCGCATGATCCAGCTCGGCCGGTCTCCTACTGCCATTGGATGGTCTTTAGATTGGACCACCAACTTAAAGTCGTGCCACGCAAAAGCGAGGTCACGAGGAAATTGACCTCGGTCAATTTTCTTTTTGTCGTTGTTAATCCCAGCAACGGTGAAGTAAACCTCCAAACTTGCCAGCCACATCCAGACCGTTGGTCCCTTGAAGTCGGCGGGATCGAACGACTTGGGAAGTGCACTGAATCTTGGGTTCACTCGAAAGTTGAAAATTTCTTTCAGTAAGCAATACCCCACGCGCACGAGATACTCCAAGCTCCTCCATTGTCGCCTTGAGCTCTTTGAGTAGATGGGTATTGAGGATTTCAAGTCCTGATAACTTCTAGTACAGGTCTTAGTTGATATGCCCTTGTCGGTTGGTGCCTCCCATAGTGCCAGGTGTTGACCCAACGGGTTGTGACTGAGGCGAAGATTTTGCCGAGCCCAAGGGGTCTGTCACCAGATTGGTCCTCTGTTTTGTCGGTGCTTCACCATTCATTGTGAAAGTTGTCACTTCCGCCTAGTTTGCCTGGAGAGTGTCGTTCGCGTGCTGCTGATCTATCATTGCCGGAGTACTCGCTGCAGACTGCTGCTCGTTGCCAGTGCGCTTGCTCTGTTAACCATTGTCATGGAGAATTCTATGATCTTTTGAATGGTGGAGATGCATTGATGACTCATGTGAGGTTTTCACCTGGTAGTTGATGTGTTGGTTGCCCCTCCATTGTCTCTGTACTGTGATACCGAGTGTTATGTCGAGCGGGACGTAGGTGGTTCACGCGGATGAAGTGCGGGACAAAAGACGACTCAGTTGTTTGGGACAAACGATTCATTTGGATCAAGCAGTAAGTGTACTTTGATGACAACTGCCAAGTGAGTGGAGCACACATATACAATACTGATAATGAGAATGAGGCTTATGTCGGGTCATAGCGTTCAAGCTGAGTGACGCGTGTGAGTTGCACCGTGGGTGGTGGATTTGAGAAGCACCAATGAAGAGGCGATGGGATTCGAGAGTATCAAGGCGCTTCTTTACAAAAGTCTAGCATCGTCGCAAATTTGACCGAACGATGTCCAAACATTGATACAGTTTTTGATACTTCTTTTGACCATTCTGAAAGGTGGTCGAAGCCGTCATAAATTTCTGGAACGGCACACCGGAGGTCAGGGTAGTTGGCCAAAATGTCTTTGCGCGAACAGCATAAAAATCTGGAAGTTATCGCATGGTGGGCCATGAATAGAAGGAAAAAAATGCCTACTTACGAAGTTTGGGGACTCGTGTACATCCAGGATGTAATACAACATATGCCTTCTTGTATGTTACGTAGCAGACGTACACGAGTCCCTAATCCAAGTGGGCATTACACATGTCATTACACAAATAGCCCACCGCATTTCGAGGCCCCGATTTCTGCTCCGACGGCCAAGGGAAAATTGGCCACCTGCCCTCGCCCTCCAGCGATCCTTCTCACACATTCTGACAGCTTCGACCACTTTCGAGAAACATGGACAGAATTTTCATGACATTTTGGTCAACTTCTCGAAGCATCGCGATACATCAAGATTTAGAAAGATGCATCTCGCATCTTCTCCGTCGATCTTTGAAGCTCCTTGATTCATCGGCAGAGGTTCTTGATCCGACCACTCACAACGCGACTCTGTAGGCGTCGCTTAGCAATCGACTCAACGACCCTGACTATGTCTCATAGACACTTGTGTATATGTGTTTGGTCTTTTCGACATTTGTCATCGAAGTACACTTACCGCTAATCATAAATTGATCAAGTTTCCCAAATTCTTAAACCGTGTTATGCCTCGTAACTCATACCTATTCACCATCTGCGCTCCATCTGGCATAACACTTGGTATCAGAGCGTAGTTGTGCTGGATAGGCATCTGACTACTTTACTCATTCAAAGGAATACCTCATACAATTCAACAGCGAATCTCGCACGTCAAGAATTTGCAGACTTTGTGCATACAATGTGAAGCGAGCAAGTGCATCCGACGACCAGCAGCGGGTCTTTGGTGACGACTTTGGCGATGGAGGAGCAGAACGTGACCATGCATGCAAACCCTCAAGCGGCAGCGAATGCTGGCATGGAAGGCTATATGGCAGGTGGGTCAGTCTCCACGGCTCCAACAGCTAATCCGGCCACGGATCCTACAACTGTAAACCAGCCGTCCCTACCGACAGCCTCAACATCTGTAGCAGGAATGAGAGGTGGCATTGGAGGACAGGCGCAAATCAACGAGGAACTAGCAATCGTATCTCCATGCTTGAGGGAATCCACAGCCATGTGCTCCAACAACTCAACGTCACGATGGAGGCTCTTTGCAATGCAAGAGCATGGGAGGCGGTGCTCGTCGGGAGAAAAGTACGATTTGTCCAGTCCCTTCTAAACCATGTGATCCTCTGAATTCCAAAGGACCAGCGGTTGGGATGTGGCTGGCGAGCTTGGAGGTGTACTTCACTACAGTAAGGGTCAACGACGATCAGAAGAAAATTGACCTCGCGGCCGCGCTTATGTGTGGCCCGGCATTAATTTGGTGGTCCAACCTAAAGGCCATCCAATGGCAGTAGGAGACCGACGAGGCCTCATCAACGGCCAACTGCGCCCGTCTCATATCGTCAACTGCAGGTGTTCTACTCTTGGAGTAGATCAACCCTCAATGGAAAGATGCGTTGATGCCACTAATCGACTTGAGCAAATTCTCACGCGCAATGCTTGCACATTTTTGTTGGCTGAACGAGAAGTCTGACACTTGGTATAAGCTTCAACGTCTACGTCAGGAATCTAGTGTGGCAGAGGAAGCGCAGAGATTCTGCGATGTCATCACTGTTGCAGATATGGCCGCTAATGAACTATGTTTTCACTACAGCAAAAGAACTCAAACAAGACATCGAACGAGCGATCACCATTTTTGGGATCCAGAATGACTTACCATGGGTGATTGTAGGACCAGTGATGATGAACAGCACCGACAAAAATGCTCAGATCCAGGAAAGCACAATTAGTCGATAGCGTGCACTTCCATCAGCTCCAATGGAAGTGCACGCCGTCAACCAAAAAGACGCGCGCACATGCTATAACTGCAGAAACATTGGACATATTGCTCGGAACTACCGATGCAAGAAGCAAGCCAAAAAGGGGGGAGAATTCACAAATCAATGAGTCCAAAAACAGCAAAGGATAGGAGTGAAAGGCGCAACTCTTGTCCAAGAGGAGAGATATGTGCCGAACGATCGCCCATCTGAACGGCTCACAACAACATATAGGGTTTCTGGAATCACTAATTTCCACAAGGGGTACGAGGACGAAAAACCAACGATATTGCTAAAAGTGCAACCTCGAGGTTGTGAGATTCGTAGATCGGTATCGGCACTATTGGATGGAGGGACCTCTCACAGATTTGTAAACAACAAAATGGTTTAAAAACTGGGTTTGCAGACGGAACCAGAGATATTTGAAGGAAAAACCATTAACAAGGGATTGCAGATACGGAGACTCCAAGAATCACTATAATTGCAAGTGGGAGACTCGCGGGATGTAACAGTCTAAAGGTCATGTCCAATGAATGATCACAAGATCAAAATCGAATGCGATTTCCTGTACCAGCACAATCCGCAGATTGACTAGAACAGTGGCAACATTTGAATGGAAATCAACGGCGCCTAGAGACACTTCCACGCATGGGGCGGAAGACGACAGCAAAAGGAGCAAAGGTGGAAGCAGCGGCAGAAATCACAGTGATCGAGAAGCGACAACCTATGCAGCCGATACCACTCAATGTGGCCAAGCATTGTATGCAAAGAGGGGCTCGTGCGTGGCTCGTGTATCTCGAGCCAATGGAGGAAGAAGAAGTGGTAGCAGCTGACTCATCAGCCTCATCAGCTCCATCAGCCTCATCGGCCTCATCAGCATCAGCCAAGTTCCAATGGTCCCCACGGAGTTTGCACCTCTCATCAAAGAGTTTGTAGACGTATTCCCTGACAAAATCCCAAAACCTTTACCACTTTAGTGAGACATCGAACCCACCGTTCGAGAGGCTTATTGGATGAGCAACCATGCGCTGACTGACCTGGAAAATTGGCTTGACAAGGTGCTCGGTCAAGGTTTCATCCACCCGTCCACATCACTATATGCCGCACCAGTATTGTTTGTGAAAAAACAAAACTGGTGGAATGCGGATGCGGTTATTACCAAATCTGTGTGGCAGATATTGACATCAAGAAAACAGTGTTCCAAACTTGCTACGGACATTTCAAGTTCACCGTCATGTGGTGTGGACTCAAGAATACCCTAAAAACATTCATGGCGGTGATGAACAACATTTTTTGTCCGTACCTTGACGATTTTGTCGTGGTACATCTTGAAGACATTCTGATGTGCTGTTGCACCCCGAAGGAGCACAATGGACATCTCCAAAAAGTTCTCCAAATTCAACAAAGAGATAAATTCTTCAGAAAACTCCCAAAGTGGAACTTTGGTCGCCATACAATCTAGTTTTTGGGTCATCAACGGCGGGCGGATCACCATGGATCCTAAGAAAGTGGTAGCAGTCGCAGATTGGCCAACTCTGACCAACGTTCGAGACGTCCAAGTTCTACGGTTATAACCGGCGTTTCGTACGGGATTATGTCCGAGTGTCAAGGCCCCTCTCTGATCCCACTCAAAAAGAAAACAAGTGGTGATGGGGAGACAACGAACAAGAAGCGTTCGATGCTTTGTGGAACACTCTGACCTCTGCGCCAACCCTACGATAAGCCGATCGAACAGTTGACTACGTCATGGCTATGGACGCCTTCGACCGAGCCATTGGCGCGGTTCTGCAAGATCACAGCAATGGAGAGCAACTGGTCGCGTATACGTCGCAAATGTTACGTGCACCAGAACTCAACTACGCCTTGCATAAGAAGGAGATGCCGGCAGTTGAGGTATGGTTCATCACCCCCAATTCATACACTGGAATACCTATGCATAGTACACTTCCATTATCTTCACTTCCGGGAAGTTCACTAGCATGTACCCACTCGTTAAATCACTAAATTCTTAGTGAAAGGGTGTGATTTTGGTTTCTGAGATGTTTGGATAATAGCTCAAATAAACTTAAATAGATATATTGAATCAGCTTAAAAATTTACTTCATTCTTTTCAGGCTAACCTATTTTTCTTTTATACAAACCTAATCTGGGTATGTCTTAGAGACACAGCAAGTGACTAAACCCAGAAACAATGTAGAGAAGAATATTCGTAGGCAAACAGGACAGGCGGTTGCGTTTCTTGAATTTTGCTAGTGCCATTAACGTGATTCGTTCAATGTCAGTTTATGCCCCCCTCCCCCCCCCCTCCCCCCACTGAAAACACCAATTGTATTGGGACGTTGTATTGGGTGGTGTATTGTAGAGATCCTGAAAACTGTACAATTACGTATCTTCATGTTTTGCTCCCCTCCCCCCCCCCCTCCCCCCTAATTTGTCGAATGTATTGAGGGTGTGTATCGGGGTTAAAACCGTAAGATCACTCAAAATCGTACAGAAGTGTATATATACACATGTGTAACAATTCAGACCCCAGATACACCTCCAGATATTCGCCCCCAAAACAATCAGTCTTCCGCGGGGGAGGGGGGGGGGAGGGGG
>SZWC01002666.1:108876-123149 GCA_023375785.1 Penium margaritaceum
ACTCCTCCATGACTCATACGCACAGTGCACATAGACGGGCAGAGAGCACAGAGGCCAAGTGGACAGGGGAAGAGAGAGAGAGAGAGAGAGAGAGAGAGAGGACCTCATAGACACACACCAACCGTACTCACAGCCTTCTTGAACGAGTCATGGTATAGTGCCTTGGTCAAGAAGGCAGCCAACTGTCGTGCCGTCTCAATCCACACAATGCTAATGCTGACGTCATGGAACAATCAACACACATAGTGATACTCGATACTGATTTTCTTTGTGCAAATGTGATGCATTCCGTCATTGTCAACAATGGCCATGGCACTCTCATTGTCACGGTGCAACGTGATGGATGGGACTGACTGACGCAAATCAAACAACAGGCAACGTAGCCACACGCTCTCACATGCACCAGACACAAGGGCCACATCCTCAGCCTCAGCAGTGCTACGTGCAATGCAGCCTTGCTTGCTACTACGCCAGGACACAGGCGAGCCGCCAACAAGAAAAATCCAGCCAATACGGCTCTTATCGTTTGGTCTGCCGGCCTAATCACTGTCTGTATAGCCCACCGCAACAACGGACGGCTATCGACAAAACATGAGGGCTTGCCGTGGGGTCGAGAAGACATAACAGAGCACTCAAACTACGTCCTTGAAGTGGAGGTGACGTGACTCTCAAGATAACTGGGCTAGTAGGTTTATAGCGAACGCAATGTTTGGACGCGTCGTCATCACCAAGAACATCAGTAACCCGATGACACATAGATATGTTGTCACGTCTACTAGCTCCTCCACAACAGCTGGATCGGAACTCTTCAGCTTCGCCTACCCATTGGGTGACATGGGTGAGGATGTTCTCGCCAGGAGGGACAGGTCCTCAGCAAAGCGCCTTGACAAAGTCAGGACGTAGGCGGCTTGATGGACGTGCAAGACACCCATGGAGCGATCATGCTCAAGCTCCATGCCCAAAAAGACTCGAGCCGACCCGAGGTCCTTCGTCTAATAGGCGACATGCAGCAGGTCCTTAACCCGTTGGATGGCAGCTACATCCAATGACACGATGAGTAGGTCATCAACATAAACTAGGACAACGACAAAGGTCCGGCTTCCCGGACTGATGAACAATGCATGGTTGGCAGTGCTATGAAGGAGGTCGCCGCTCAGAAGCGTACGACTGATCTCTTGATCCCATCGGCGCGGTGACTACTTCAGGCCATAGAGGGTCTTTTGTAGCTTCCAGACCTTGCCGGAGCCATCATCAAAGCCTGGAGGCTACACAATGTAGAGCTCCTCGCGTTCGAGTGAGCCATGGAGAGGCATTGCTCGCATCCATCTGATGCACCTCCTATCCATGCTGGGCAACCGGGCTAAACAATGCCCTGCTAGTGGAGAACCGAACGACCGGGGTAAAGATCTGGTCATAGTCGATCCCATAGACCTGAGGAGATCCCTTGGCCATAAGACAGGCCTTGTACTTGTCCAGGGATCCGTCCGGCTTCCACTTGCGCCGGAGGACCCACTTGGCGCCGATGGCCTTTTGGCCGGGGGGTGGGTCAACAAGCTGGTAGACCTTATGTGTTGCCGAATGGCAGCGAGCTTGTCGGTGCATGCAGCCTCCCAGTGTGTAGCCTCGAGAGACGTCCGAGCCTCACTTAGGGTGGCTGGATCCTTGTGGGCGTTCTGTGGGTGAGACAGTGAGTGCGTGTGCGTCTCAGGCCCCAGGTGGTGTACGTGTGAACGTGGTTGTGATGGCATATCGATGCTCCTGATGGAGCATGGAGTAGCCCAAAGCCGATCCCGGATATAGGTTACTCATGACTGCCAAAGCGGGCAAGCCAAGCAGTTTAGTGCCAGGTTCCCCACTCACGACTGTGGGAGTGGGTCTGTCGGGAGGCAGACCCACCCCCCGGGGGTGGGTCTGTCAAAGAACCTCATGGGGTGACAGGGGGTCGTGGTGCGATGGGGCGCGAGGCGATGGCATGTGTGCTCAATGCCGGTCGGGGTCCGAGGCTCTGGCCCGAGCCACGTGTGTAGCGTGCCCGTGTGGATGGGACGGCCGGCTTGGAGGTGCCAGCGTATGCAGATGGAGAAGCTCGCCCGGGGGCCTGGCGGACACGGACGGTGCCACTGGCACAGAGGTGTCAGTGGACGTAGATGGAAGAGCTGGCCTGGAGGGGCTGGCGGATAGGAACGGGACGGCCGAAGAAGAGGTGCCAGCGGTCGCAGATGGTGGAGCTGGCCAGAGGAGGCCGGCGGACACGGACGGGCCGGCCGACGCAGAGGTGCCAGCAAACAGAGATGGATCACCTGGCCCAGAGGGGTTGGTGGACACGGACGGGACGGCCAGAGAAGTGCTAGAGGACGCAGAAGGGATAGTTGGCCCAGAGGGGCTGGCGGACACGGACAGGGCGGCCGGCGGAGAGGTGCCAGCAGATGCAGATGGAGCAACTGACTTAGAGGTTCTGGCCGACATGGTCAGGGTGGCCAGTACAGAGGTGCCAACGGACGAAGATGGGACAGCTGGCTCAGAGGGGCTGGCAGACACGGATGGGGCGGCCAGTGCAGAGGTGCTAGTGGGCGTTGACGATGTGAACCCAAGACGCGGCTGGACGGAGGATGGACCCACCCCTCCCTCACACGACGGGAGGGACATTGATGCGCCGGAGTGAACGAGGTTGCAGGGAAATAGGTCCTCAAAGAAGAGGGCATCTTGGGACTTAATAATGCAATGTTGGGATGGATCCCAAAAGTGCCATGCCTTTGACTGACGCGAGACACCAAGGAAGGTGCACGGACGGTCATGAGGCTCAAGCCTGCCGCCTTGGTGTGGGGTAGGCAACCGCACCATGGCCACGCAACCCCTCGCACGAGCGGCCGGAGGTCGACGCGCTCACCACACCAGTGATGGTATGGTGTGGACTGACGAGGAAGAGGTCCGTGGGAAATCCGGTTCCAGACCCACGTCATGTAGGTCATGGCTTTGAAGTAGAAGCCATCATAAAGACCAGACTCAATGCACATCGTGCGGACAGCATCCGCCATGGTGCGGTTCCACCGCTTAGAGACACCAATCTCGGTTGGCGTGTAAAGCGCCAACGTCTCATGATGGAAGCCATGGAAGACGAGGAAGAGTGTGGTCTCCCCCATAAACTCGCCATCGCGATCAGAGAAAAAGTGGCGGAGAGGACGACCATACTCGTGCTCAGCACAGACAAGACACTCCTGAATGGTGGGGGCGACATCGCTCTTCTGTCAAACACAGAAGACCCATGGATAGCGAGAGTAGTCGTCGGTGAGGGTCAGGACATATTGTTCGTGCTCCCCGACGGACTTCGTCGCAAAGGAACCCATGAAATCAGAGTGGACCAAGTCCAGCGGGGCGAACGCAAGTAAGGACGACAAGGGGTAGGTGGACCGATACATCTTCCCCTAAGCACACTCAATGCACTCTATAGGAAACGAAAGTGGAAAGGAGGTTGGGTCAAGGCCTGTGGCAGGCTGCGTACGGAGCATGCTATCGAAAGCGGCAGAGTGAACGTGATAGAGGCAGTGGTGCATGAGACGTGTGTACTGTGGCGAGAGTATGCTGGTAGCAAACACGTGGCTTGTGTCAACCAATGGGGAGGGGACGAAGGGAGAAGTGAACAAGCGCGGCATACGCCACAAGTTGCCATGAGCGGTGGCATGCAAGACGACACGAGCGGACGGACGCAACGACACGATGCCAACACCACGCGAGTGCAGTACGTCCATGTTCACGCAGTCAAGGATAGTGATGGACAGGAGGCTGAGCTCAAGACCAGGGACGAAAAGAACATCAGTCACGAAGACATCCCCAGTGGGGCCTTGGAAACGAACAACACCGATGCCGCAAGAGGTTAAAACCTGATCAGAGCATGTTCGAAGCCAGAGATATTGGTAACGAGGCCAAGGACACAAAAGGCCTCGTGCGAGGCTGTCATGTAATGCGTGACCCAAAGTCGATGATCCAGGTCTTGGTCGGATCCTAAACCTGTGTCGCCATGTCGCTAACGGTTACATGGCAGTGGACGAGGGACGTAAACACAGTGGACGGGGGTGCGAACCGGGACTGCCAGTCATCCAGCCATGCGACATGATCATGAAGAGGAGTAGGTGGGGATGACATATGTGAGAACAAAACGAATGAAGGTGCAAGGCACAACCGTAGATCAGACTCTGTCACGCATGGTAAGGGAGGGGAACTAGCAATGACGCAACTCGCTCTTCCTTTGGGAGGAGGACGAGGTAGTCCGAGTTGGAGTGCAAAGAACTGCTCCAGCTGTCGCTCACGGATGGAGGGTATGATGGAGAAGACCGACTGCGGTGTGATGGTACCTGAGTCTGGGAAAGAGGAGGGAGGTATCCATGACAAAAGAGCGGGCTCAGATGGCTACGGAGGATGCTCCAATAGAGCTGTCAAAGGGAGAAAGGGAGCGGGCGGCGTCAACACAACAAGAGCAGTGACCGTCAGTACCGCAGTGGCGAGACCGCGCTCAAGCTTGCGATGCATGGCGATGACGAGCGCCTCGTCCGTCGGGAGCGGACACATGTACCACCCGTGTCCTGGCTGGCCACAGTTGTAGCAGACTAAGTTGATGCCATTGTGTCCGCTCGACTCTTGCTGTGGGCCCTTGCCCTTTTTTCCCCGACGCTTCTTCTTCTTAGATGATGAGGCGCTGGAGGCCGCCTCTACTACGGGGGTGCGACAGCCACCGAGGCGACGACAGTAAAGGCAAGGACCTCCGTGTGCTAGACGTGGGAATCTTGACGAGCGTCCTCAATGGGTAAGAAGAGCTTGTATGCCCAGGGCATGAAGGTGCCCTGGGCGGCCATTGCAGCAAGTACATCCTGGGTGCGTTGCAAGAAGGCGTCAGCAAACACGTCGGTGGCGCCACGCTTGATGGTCAAGACCGTAGATAGAGGGAGCGGCGCAGGATGTCCTTTGCCTGTTGCTAGTATCAGGTGACCGTCTTGATCTCCCCCATACGGAGGGAGTTGAACTCTTGGAGCAGGTGGCTGGTCTCAGCCTCACTGGACAAACCATGAGGGTGTGTGAGAATGAGCCACGCTGCTACGGGGTTGGGGAGGCCGCCATTGGTGAAGTCGCCAAGGAACGGCCTGAGAGCGAGACGTGTAGATGGAGGGGCAACAAGGACAACGACACGTACGGCGCGACCAGCATCATACACGTGGTCGGTCTTGGTGGAGTTGTAGGGCAAGACATCGTATGGCCACAGGCCTTGACCTTGCGTCTAGATGGAGAAGCTAAGCTCCCAGCTCCGGATCGACTCGCAAGCTTGGAGGGGCGAGGATGGGGTTTCAACGTCCTTTGGTCTGTGGCCAGCACCCAGAGCGGAGCCTAGGATTGAAGACACTATGTGCCTTTGGTGCTCGGTATGCTGCTTAACCAGATACTGTGTAGAAGAGGAAAAGGCAGGACAAGCATGCCCGGGTGGAGGGAAGGGTGGCGACTGTTGATGCTGCTAACGCTGTTGCTACTGCTGTAGGGGCTGCTACTGCGGCAACTGTGTCGATGGTAGCACTGCCGCCAGCTGTTGCGTTGGTGTTGCGAGCTACTACCATGTGGTGGCTAGCGGATCTGTCAAGCCAACAAGGCCGACAACAGATCTTACAAGGTGTTGGTACTGCTGCGGCTGCTGATGCTACTACTGTTGTAATTGCTGCTGATGCTGTTGTTGTTGCGACTGCTGCTGTTGCTGCTGCTACTAGAGTGGTTGCTGCAGCGGTTGCTGCTATTGCTATGACTATAGCGACTGTTGCTACAGCTGTTGATGTTGCTCGTAATGATGCTATTGTTTTTGGTGCAACAGCGGTAGCTACTACTACTGTTGTTGCTATTGCAGCTGGTGTAGTTGTTGCAGAAAGGGGGGACCAGTGGGTTCTCCCGTAGAGGAGTATCCTCCCCAGTTTTAGCCATGGTTCCCTCTATTTCTTTTGTGTGTTAACCTGGTTGGTGACATCAGTAGTGACGTCAGCAGTGACGTCAGTAGTCATGACAGTAGTGCGGTTGACATCAACAGGGACGTCAATAATGACGTCAGCCAAAGGAGGCAAACGTTAGCAGTGGCTGTCATGCTACTGTTACAGCCAATACTACATTAGCTGCTATGCTACTACAACCATTGTTGCTACTGCTAGTACTGACATCAACAATGACGTTAGTAGTGACATCAATGGTGACATCAGCAGTGATGTCAACACTCGCAGCTAACGTCACTATAGTTGTTGCAGTTGTTGCCATTGCTGTTGATGCTACAGCACTTTTGTACGCTGGTGTTGTCACCGCTACCATCGTTTTTGCCACACTACTGCGGGTTGCTAGTGTTGCTCTAGCTACTACGGTTGTGGCAGCAGTTGCTATGGCTGCCGGTGCTACAACGGCACTGCTATACACTTTTCTTGCTACTACGGTAGGTGCTACTACTACAACAATAGCAGCAAGCGTGGGAGTGTTGTCCTCGATCCTCGGCTGTGGTACCTGCGATTTTTCTTTTGTTTTTTAGTTCGTGGTTACTGCTCGTTATTGCTGCAGCCGCACGCTCCTGTCATAGCCATTGTTGCTGCTGCTACTACCGGTCACTACTATACTGCTGTTGTAGGCTACTTTTACTACTATCCACAGCTGTTGCTACTGCTGTTCGTTACTAGCTAAAGCTGCACACTATCGACTGTTGCTACTCGCTACTGTTGTTACTACTACTACTATCGGCTACTGTTGCTGCCAGCTGCTATTTCTACTACTTGTTGCTCGCTGCTTATTGTTGCTCACATCTCACTACTATTGTTGCTGTCCGATGCTGCTGTTGTTGCTTGCTACTCTCTACTCGCTACTGCTCAGTGCTTACTACTATTGCCGTCTATGACTGCTGCCTTTTACTGCCGCTGTTACTACTTGTTATAACAGCTACTAGTTGCCACAAAAGATGTTGCTTGCTAGATGCGTGCTTCTTCTTGCGTGCTGCTTGCTATGTGCTGATACTGTTGTTGTTGCACTGGCAAATGCAGATGCGCAATCACTTTCCTAACGGTGTTGTCGCCACATGCGTCGGTCCCTCTTCAACATCGGTCGGTCGTGCCGGCCGCAAGTCCACCACCACTACCACCACCATGGTGTCAGTGCTGTCGAAAAACCTCTTGGCAGCATTTCCCTCGTGTCAAGAGCGTTTTGAAGACGCCACCCAACGGGTTAACGCTACTAGCAAAAATCCGGCAGCATTCCCCTGCACGGGCGCACTCTAGGGACCGCCGATGTTGACTGGACTTGTTCGCCGATATATGTTGCTTCTGGTGCGCTCTGGCTTTGATACCAAGGTGAAAAACATAATGTAGCAAGTTGGGGAAATAGAGTTGTTGATGCAATGTATGGGAACCCACGATCGTTGCTTAGGCTGCCTCCTAAGTCTTCTACACCAGAGTCCAAGTTTGAGAACTCAGGAGTTGTTACACAGAAATGAGTGCGCTAGAGTTAGCGCTAAACAACAGCTAAAAACTGGAAATGACTGATTAGGAAGTGAGAATAAACATCAATGGGAAACCCCTCGAAGTTCTAGCTCCCCCCGAGCTCTGTGGAGCTTGTTACTCAGTTTCTAAGCCAATCAGAAAAATGACCTATCTTCTGGTAGTGAGGGTTTTCTTAGTCAGTCCTGCCAGACAACCGACAGCCCAAAACCCGCGCATCGTCTGTTTTGCCTGAAAATTGGACTAAACCATAATACGCACGGAAGAAACATGGTCGCGCGGCCAGAATCGCCTAAACAAAAGTAGCAATGAGTTATAGCCGCCTACACCCAGGCGGCGTCTACGCTAGGCCGCAGTCCCAACTATGCCCGAATAATATGAAACTTGGACCCAAGGACAACATGGCACTGAAGATGCAACATCGTAGTTAGACCCATCACTGGACGCGTGTAGAAAGTAGATGTAGCGATAGTAACTACAGACGGCATGACTAATGAGTAGGTCTGCCGATCAAGCTGAGAACGTTGGAGGGAGGAGGCTCCATCAAAATGTGTATAGGCCTTAGCATCCGTCAGCTTCACCAGACGACACTCCAGCAGCATCGCATCTGGCCGTCACTCTTCTACACACCGATGTACACAAGCGGGGAGGACACAATAGAGTTCAAAGAGAGAGATAGATGAAAACCAACAACACGTCTCTCAAAAATTGACTCAACGGCCCTGGCTATGTCTCATTTACAACTCCACAATTGTATGTACCATACTGTCCTTTACATTCGCCTATTTTCTAGAACCCAATTTAGTTACAGTTATATTCGAGTATTATTTACGAGGGTGTGACCATATATCCACAAAGTTCAAAATAGATCTAATACATCAATAACTGCTCTTTAACAACGCCATATCCACCAGTTGCGTACTTTAAGGCTGATATACCCACGTGTGGTGAAAAAGCATTGAGGTATTTAAAAAAATTGCGCATACACCATGTGGACGCTGCATGAACTGCAGCATTGAACTGATGATGTCGTCACTGTACCTGAACAATCACAAACCCCAAATTCGATTTGTTTGTGATTGTTCGAGGGAGGAGTTTGCATGGGATTAGCGAGGGGGGTCTGAGACACCCCATGCGTGGGGCCCAGCAAGTGCTCTTACAAAATTTTAAAAACCCTCAACCCTGAATGTGATTTGAGGTTGGGTTTGAAAGTAGTTTGCAGGTACAAGAGGTAAGGTTTGCGTGCCCGTAAGAAAAAAAGGGAAAAAGGGGTCAATCGCGATCTCACAAGGGAGCGGGAGGTGTTCGATCGCTACTCTCGCTCCCTTGCGAGATCGCGACCTCGCAAGGGAGCGAGAGTTGCGATGGAGCAATTCTCCCTCAATTAAGGAAGGTCACATGACCCTCCTTGCCATGCTCGATCAGCAACACATGTCGTTGATCCAGCATGGCGAGCGAGCTGGATACCGCGTTCCTCTTTTTAAGGTGCTGGATATGGCAAGAAAATATTTTCGCTCGTGGATATGGCAGGGTCCGCCCTTCGAGATCATGGATATCCAAGCTATTCCGCCCTTTAGTTGATGGCCAAAACTAGTGACAGTGACTGCACACACGCGTGCATCAGGGCTACGTAGTAATGCACTAGAGCCAAGTTCACACATGTTATCTGCCTTGGAAACGAATATCGCTCGACCTTCCCCTCCTTTCTGGGAAGAAGTCGTCGGTTAAGTCACGAGCTTGCTTGCAATGCTTGGTATCTGTTTCGTAAAAAACCCTGGTTGCTTTTTTAAGTTGGTCCAATTTCAACGTTTTTCTCGCACTGAGAGTCGCTTCCGCAAGAATGATCTCGCTCACAGGGAGCCTGTCGTCCGGACGCGACAGAAGTGGAGAAATAAATGTGTGGAAAACATGCGATGGGCTGTCAGTGGACAGAAATGCCGACTAGAGACAGAATTGCCGTCGCGGGAGTCATTCTGCAACAGATTTTCTGACGTCAGTGCAGGTTTCTAGCTACCGAACCGATTGCATAGGCTTACTACGTAATGCCAAGATTTGGACCCGTTTGTCCAAGGGCTATGGGTGTTATTTTGGTGTTTTGTTTTGATCAAACTAGCGTTTATCTCCTTGGTATGTCCCCAGAAGTTCGGCTATCGAGTATTCAAATGTCGAAAGGCGAAGACTGAATTCGCATGGGCGGCCTGAGAAGCGAGTTCAACTCGCTTCGCAGCTCGCCCACCCCTTCCGGACGGTAAAGCGCGCTGTCCTAAAGGGACTCCATGCATCGAATGGCGTTCCAATGCTTAAAGGTTGCCACGACAGTACGTAGGTCCTGGTTGACTACACGCGGAACGTGGATGTTTCACGTCCCCCCCGCTGTCCCTGGTAGACTACACGCATGACATGAAACTGTGTGTAGACATTAACCGGTTTTGAAATTTCATGAGTGATTCGTCCAGTATAACAGAATTCATTGTGTGCTCGAATAATCGAAGGACAATAATTGTATTAGTTGAGTTTAAGAGGGACGGAGTTGTTGTATGCCCACCGTTGCTGTCAATTTATACGCGCTGTCCATAGTCTAAATGGACATGACAGCGATACCCATGTTTTGCGCTTTTCGAGCAAAAATGGGCACAACTCCACTATATTTCACGTGTTAATCGTATTCGACATGTATTTCGACTTCGGGGCCGAAGTCGAACTTTGCCCGTCATCGCGAGCTTTCAGGAGGGGTTTCGCGGTGAAACCTCCCTACGAGCTCGCGATGACCCTTTCAAACCCCCCATTTAAACTAGGGGGTTTGTCGTAGGTTTCGGGTGGTTGATAAGATGCGACGCACGCTGGGCATCTGCCGAGCCCCGCTATCACCGGGCCAGGGAGATGCACGGGCAAGAAAACAAAAACCCAAACCCCCGAGTGTAACTAGGGGGTTTGTTTGTTATTGGGGGTGGTTTGCAAGATGCGGCGCACCTGTGATAGAAGAAATGGAATCTGCCGAGCCCCGCTGAAGCGGGGCCCGGCAGATGCCCAGGCAAGTACAAGAATAAAACCCAACCCCCCCAAGTGTAAATAGGGGGTTTGTATGTTATTGTGGGGGGGTTGCAAGATGCAAAGCATGTGTGATAAATGAAAGGGAATTTGCCGGTGCCCCGCTACCGCAAGGCCCGGAAGATGCCCGGGCAAGTAAAGAAACAAAACCCAAACCCCCCTGTGTCACTAAGGGGTTTGTAGGATATGGGGGGGGGGGTTTGGGATATGCGTGTTATTGTGTCTCGAGTTTTGGAGTTCACAGTTGCGAACTCCAAAACTCGCATCATGATAACTTGTGAAATAGGCTCGGCCGGTGTCAGAATTCACCGATTTTGCTCTTGGGGTTGGCAGTCGCCGACCTCGAGAGCAAAGTCAAATTCCGTTTCCCGACGGACATTCGAAAACATGGGCACCGCTGTCATGTCGTTTTCGACTATGGACAACGCGTATAGATCGACCGAAACGATGGGCAACGGATTGTTGTGGACCATATAAGAGACACTACGGTATGTGTTCGGTCATTTTGACACTTGTCATCCAAGTTCTCAAATCGTGTTCCGCCTCGCAAGTCATACATGTATGCTCTGTTTGGCATGACATTGTGGTTTTCGTCATTGTCTACATGTGCTATACTGGATGGACATGTGTCATCAAAGTGTACTTACTACTTGACACAAAACATGCATTTGTCTCAATTCCTTGAATTGGCACTACTCGGCACCTCATTTATGTGAATCACCCACGTTGCGCACTGCATAACAGTCAAGATGGCCCTGAGTGAGTGTGACAGATGACGAATGCTTATGCGGAGATTGGATACAGTGATCATACAAAGGCTTGAATAACGAAGTTCTCCCTGTCTTAACTACAAAGGATAAACTTGTGAGAGGTGTCTTGTTCAACCCCACTCTTGACGCAAACTAACTCCCGTTAGAACTCGTAGGTGTATGATGCCTTGGCACTTCATGGTTGTTTAGAGAGGCCTGCCTTGGGAGCGTTTTTCCATCGGACGTTCGTGTGAGGGTAAGAAGGATCATGTTGATGGCGGTCGAAATCACGAATGGAGAATTGTTGAGAGAAGCCGACGGATTTCCGGCACACGTCACCACTTGTGGAAAAAAGATTGTTCCATCGCAAAAGAAAATGATGAATCATGAAATTACTCAAGGCATCATAGGCCAATGAGAGTTGACGATTAGCATTCTCAACCCTGTTTTTTGTTATATGACATCCAGCGCAACTGCACGATGTCGTCGAGCTTTTCGAAATTTACATCGCAGCCGCAAGAAACATCCTGCACGATGCTTCTTCGCGACCGCAATTGTTTTGGATGTTGTTTGTTTAAACCTGAATATTGAGGCCGAGTCTGCGCGTAATGTCGTCAAGCCTTTCGAACAAAGAGATGGTTGTTATTCAATGGCATCCCCGATTAGTCGGTCGCTAGATTAGTCTATGCGGAACTGGAATTGAACGATAGCGGGTCCTCTTACGCCTGCGGCTAGGTACTAGGCATGAACAGGACATGACAACCCAAAGTCGACATTTCTGATGCACCAGCATTCGAAATAGGCACATACCCCGGTCGTGATTTGAACCCATCACGTCTTGTCTAGGAGGGTCGCAAACCATGCAGTTCGGATATATTTGCCAAGTTACAAAATCAGTTCGCAACGGCTATCCGACACGCGTATTGCTTCACGCGAACACAAACACGTTTGAAGGGTTGTGTTTGCATGCCGCGATTGGCAGGGCGGTTTGCGGCACGCGGGGGCTGTGCAGGCTGACGAACTGAATTCGTCGCGTGTGTTTCGTAGGCACCGACCGTCCGCGAGGATGCTGCGCCGCTAAACTACAGTGTCGAAGGGAAACGCCGGACTCTGCCCACCCGAAACCTCTCTCCCTGCCTTCCCCCGCCTCTCCCCTTGCCCTGGTCGGATGATCGATTACCACCCTTCGAGCAGATTGATGTCGGCTCTGCGGCCAACCTCACCTTCAAAGCTGGGTTCCCGCCGATTCGGAATCCGGGCCGTGTTTAGTCTTTGACGACACGGACAGGAGAAGTGCCGAAGAAAAAATCCAAGATTTATCACTCGGGACGTCGTTTTCAGAATTTTAATTCTGAGGGTGTACCGCTTTGGAACAATTTACGACAGATTGTGATACAAAGTTTAAAAGAAAGAAAACATTACAATTTAAACACTTCTTTATGCACCTTGGTATATAAAAGTAATTCCAACTAAACCAGTGAAGGACACTCCATTGTAACATCCACAATTTACTAAGGGTTTCAAAGATGTTGCACATCTTCCTTTTGTGGTTGAAGGAGACAAAACATAAACTGGAATGTAGGCATTTTTGGCAAATCCTTTGACCCTCTTCCTACTAATTACGTGTATGATGATAATTTATATCAAATAACTAGTTCAATAATTAGAGAAAACAATGAATATCTTTTTCAAAAAAACAATTGTAGTCCTTGTGCCGCATCTACCCCCATTGTCATTAGTTTTTGCATTATCTCAAACCCTCTCTCCCTCCTTTGATCTCTTTCATGCGATTTCCTCGTTTCATTTCCTCTATGTGAGTATAAGAATTTTCTCACCCCCTTATCTCACGATTCACCTTGGTTGTGATTTGCTCATCCTTATGATTTCTCCATGATTGTGACCATGCTAAAGATGACAAGTCATGGGTAATAACGCAATGCATGACCCTAGCCCCCAATCCCGTTGGAATTTTTGATTTTCAATTTCCATTTACAAAAAATTAATAACCTAGCCTCCAACTCCTTCCCAACAAGGGTGCGAGAACGTCACGTCTATTGAATGTCGAGTAAGCAAATTACATCCACTTCCTCCTCTCCTTATCCTTGCATTGTTATTTGTAACATCCATGCTTTCTTTTTCTAAGGAAAAAACATGATTCTTGAAATGGATAACTTATTGTAAAGCCACTCTTGTTTACACCTATCATGACTCCCTAGTGGCATCCTCATGCATAACAACAATACCAAAACTCCAAACCTCCTTCTTTCCCCTAGGAAATGGCTTCCAAAAGAAACTACCATGCTCTCCGAAACATTTTATGATGAATCCAAGACAATAACTTAGGCATCGATGCCCGTGGTTTCAAAATTGTATTAAAAAACATAAGTAAATGCATGAACAAACTCTGAGACAAGTTTTCACGTGTTGGATAATTTGATTCCATGCTAAAAGCACATGTTAAGTTACAACTAAAAAGGGTGAAAACATTATAAAAACAAGAATATTATTAGTCTTTTAGTACTATAACCATGATAATACGCTAGCCATTATAGCTTAAACTGAATTTAATTGTCTTGCAACCATTCTAAAGTATTAAAAGCTTCATCATTTTCATGCAAACTGAAGGACAATGTATGATTAAGCAAAAAGAAAACCTACACGTATTTCTCCTCCCACTCGATGCGCGTAAGTGAAAACATCATGCACCCCTACACACTATTATAAACCCGTATGTGGGCCTGACCAACATACTTCAACTTATGATGAGTTTGACTGTGTATGACGCACCTATCCTTGAAAGGAGGTAAAGGCCATACTTGTTCCAAGTGCATCTACCATACCACCTTCAGAGAACAAAAAAGACTTCACAAAATGTGGCCAAACTATAGCATAAAACAGGTAAGTCACAATGGTGTAACAAGGCTTTATAACAGACACAACTTTCATACGTCTTTAATATGAATCCTCAATAACTAAATGTTTA
>SZWC01002666.1:123161-141007 GCA_023375785.1 Penium margaritaceum
GCATCTACCATACCACCTTCAGAGAACAAAAAAGACTTCACAAAATGTGGCCAAACTATAGCATAAAACAGGTAAGTCACAATGGTGTAACAAGGCTTTATAACAGACACAACTTTCATACGTCTTTAATATGAATCCTCAATAACTAAATGTTTATCATCCAACAACTTAGTATAATACCAAGAGTGATTTTTTCCTTCTCAGGATGTATTATGAATTGATCATAAAAACCATTTTCATCCAACATGATTTCATGCATGATAATTTCATGGCATGGCCTACACATGGAATTTTTATGCTTTAGATTTTATACAACATAACAATTATTGTCACAATTTTGTGATGAGAAAATACTTGTAACAAANCATCCAACAACTTAGTATAATACCAAGAGTGATTTTTTCCTTCTCAGGATGTATTATGAATTGATCATAAAAACCATTTTCATCCAACATGATTTCATGCATGATAATTTCATGGCATGGCCTACACATGGAATTTTTATGCTTTAGATTTTATACAACATAACAATTATTGTCACAATTTTGTGATGAGAAAATACTTGTAACAAAGACATAACATATACATTCATCTATGATAGTTACATTGTTGTATGTTCATGATCGTATGATGTTTCTTAGGTATAACTTAGTTGAATCCGTCCTGAATCTAGATGATCCTACAACAAGGTGAAGATATACAATGATTAATCAATAACTATTTGTGTAAAACCTTTATAAGTTTCATCGATGCTATGCTACATTCTACATATGTTATAGCAAGGCCACACCGATTATATCTTTCATGGAACCATAGTAAAACTATGAAAAAGTGTTTTTGCAATGCGCCATTGCCTATGCAACATAAAATGCTCGTATTCTATAAATTTTTTCAAGGTTTGGATAACAACAAGAAAGCCCTTTGATCCAATTCGCCAGGGGGATGGTGACAATTTACAAGGTAAACAAATAACATTAACGCCTTGACAAATGACTTATAGAATAGAACTTACCTTGCCACACACTTCACCATGCTTGACCTACGGCATGCGCCAATAATAATACAAAAGGAGGCATTGCATGGCCAACCCCCTCGCAATTCAAGCTCCCATGCGACAATCATGATCTAACGACTTACTGTTTTGTTTTCTACACAACAACCCTCAGTTTTGTTTTAGGATTTCCTATGTTTTGCACAAAGGGATACCTTGCAAAACATAAAGCCCTACATGACACTAAGAGGTTTTCATGGAAAAATAAAACAAAGACGTCATCGCTTGTTTGCATTTGAGCAAAAACGCGTGTTTTGTACTCAAGCAAAAGTAGTAGCCCTTTAGTTTCAACATGCACACCCTAATCAAACCACAACCTGTATTACATTCAGGTTTAATGATTTCTGTTTTGTGCGAAAACTTACAAGGCCCCATTTGAGGAGGTTCCCTTTCAATGCATGGTGAACCATGGACCCCCCATGCAAACAAAATGCAACAGCCGACTCAAATAAGGGGTTTGTGAATGTTTAAGAAAGTAATGATGTCATCATGTTGATGCTACGAAAAATACAGGCTCGACTACCTATGATTTCTCATTTTTTGTGGGGAAAATGTAAATAGTCTCTTGTTAGTGGGTAAGGAGTTCTATTCTTTTGATAATCATGCAAGATAGTATTATTTGTTCCAAACGTTGGGTTGGGCATACACAAAATCGAATTTCGTGGGTAGTCCCTACATGCACCCTTTTGATAAATGTTTGGTATACCATGTCACTTATATCCATGGATACTTACTTTTGTTTCATGTCTTTTCTTCCCCATGTCAAATGATTCCAAGTTAAAACTTCTTTAATTCTAGAATTTGGTTTTAAAAATGCATTAATCATTGCATATTGAAAATACATCATGTCATGAAGAAACTTTGCATCATATACATGAGTTTATTACACCATACATGTAGCATATCCATAACATATTAAAATCTTAAAACAATATGTTTCCATGTTTTACTCCAACTATATCAATGATAAACCATATGTGTACCATGTTTAAAACCATGGTTCTTGCTTTACCTCAGCTATGAAATGACTTCTTGTAAAAAATTCTACATTTTTAAAGTGTATTGAAAGCATGTCAAAAAATGAATGAACATACCATAATGTTACATACATTTGACAAACATTTGTCCATTTGTTCCTGAAATAACTTGACACCAATTTTGTCGATGAAACGAGCTGAGTCTCTTGCTCCTGCTATGAAGTCGTCGTTGGAGTTTGCAGAATGGCGTTCTCAGTCTGCGTCAGGGGTTTACCCCCTTCACAAGACTGAGGGGCAATCGTCATCAACGACCCAGAGTAGGGAGACTCGAAGATTTCGAGTCTTCGAAGGCCCATTTCCGTTTTTAACCAAACCTCTGGTTTTAGGACCCAAATCAGGGGTTTTTACCTCGAACTCGTGTGTTCGCACGAGTTATTCCATTTGTTTTATGTTGAAGTTCGTTGTAAACGAACTTCTAGTTTCTTTTTATCATTCTCGCGCGAAATCATCGCATGCGAGGCACACTGGCAATTTCGCGCCAGCTATTTCTACCTCCCCCTCGCTCCCCCTATCCCTCGTCCTCTCTTGCTCAATTGCAAGGAGGGCGAGGGGGGACGAGGGCAGGAAGCCACGAGGCCTCGCCCTGGAGGCCCTCGTGGCTTCTCAGCCACCGATCCGGCTGAGGTCGCGATCGGCGGCTGGCGACTGGCCGGCCGGTGGCCGACTGGTTGCTTGGCCGGCCGCCGGCCGTCGAGCTGGCCGGCTGCAAGCTGACAACGGCCCGCGAATTGCTGGCCGTCGGTGAGCCCTCGCTGAAGCGAGGGGTGGTGCGCAACCACCCCTCGCATCAGCGAGGAGGGAGGGCCAAACCGGCCCTCTCGCTACATTCCTCCCCACTTATTATGAACCGTCCCTGTTCATGAACAACAAGTAGGATTGTCAATCAGTGAGTCATCAACATTGTAAAAGAAATTTAGTAATTTCAATCACCAACTAAACATGAACACGTGCATGGCACCTAGACATAAGCTGCTACTTGTACGGCAACATGGCTAGCAGCCTCCCCCCTTTAGGCTGCATGTTGGGCGTCCCAAACCTCCTATGGTCGTTGTCCATGAATGGTGCCCTGTGGGAATATTGTTCACTTTTCCCGCATTCAGGTGGTACCTCCTGCCACGCGTCGATCTGTTCTAGCTGCAAGCTCGCTCCAGTACTCGTTGACCACCCTTGTGGGCAATCGAGATTCAGGCTCCCATGAATTGTGTTCAGGTCCACAACCGGCCCAATAAACGAGGTACTCCCTGACAACGTGCGACCAAAGAGTAAGCTCTCGGTGCTGGAGTAGGCGAAGAACCTCATATTGGCCGTCAGCAACCACGACTGCTGGCGGTGGCTGAACGGTTCTTTTGTTGTGTATGGTGCCAGTAAGCTCACATGAAACACGTCATGTATCTTCATACTCGGCAGAAGTAGTAATCGGTATGCCACTGGCCCGATGCATGCCACAATGTGAAACGACCTGATCCACTTTGGTAGAAGTTTTCTTGCCCTTGGCGACTTCAACCGAAGGTTTTTAGTGCTAAGCAACACTTTGTCACCGATATCAAACGACACCTCCCGACGACCTTTGTCGGCATATGCCTTTTGTCGTTGCCGAGCTGCTTGAAGGTGTCCATTCGCCTCCTATAACAAGGAGTCAATGCCCTCGGCAAAGGCTTGAGCAGAAGGAACCTGCCCTCCTGTACTCCCACTCTTCACCCATGATGAGGGTACCACTGGATGCCGACCACTGTTCAACACAAACGGTGTAAACTGTCTAGATTCGTTCACCGAGTTGTTCACCGCAAACTCGGCCGGTGCTAGGAATTTGTCCCAATCATGCATGGCAGGGTCCACGTACATGCGGAGCATCTGCTCCAGAGTGCGATTCATGTTCTTTGTTTGTCCGTGAGTTTGAGGGTGAAACCCTGTCAACATTTGCGACTCGCTGCCGAAGTACTCGTGCATCTTTTGCCAGAACATACTAGCAAATTTTTGATCTCGATCGAAGATAATGCGCAACGGTAAGTCGTACTTTACAACACCCTCAAGGAAGAGACGAGCGGTCTCCTCTACGTTGACGTTCATGGTTGTTGGAATGAAATGTGTCATCTTCGTCAAAAGATGCACAACCACTTGTATTGCATCGTGGCCACGGGTTGTGTCCAGAAGACCAGTAATGAAGTCCATGCTGACGCACTCCCATGGAGTCCCAGGAATGGGAAGGTGCTGGAGGAGTCTAGCAGGCGTCTTGTTACTAACCTTATTCGGAAGACATGGGTCGCATGTCATGCAATACTTACGGACATCGACACTCCACCCTGGCCACCAATAGTGGTCCGAGAGTGCCTGTCCGGTCTTTCGGGGTCCGGTGTGACGTGCGACCGGCGGTTCGTGGAACTGAGAGATAACCTTTGCTCGAAGGTCTTGTGCGTTTGGCACAACAACTTGCTCTTTGTGCCAGAAGATTCCTGCAGCCTCCACCAAGCCGTACTTGTCCAGATTTTGAGAGTCTTGAAACCAAGAATCCACATAGTATCCCATCCGGATCCTGTTTACAAAACCGTTGTAATGGATAATCTCTCGTGGAAGTTGAAGTAGAGGTGCAGGGGGATCCGTTGGTTGTACGGTTGCTGCTGCAATGGCCATAAAACACCCACTAATCTCGGTGGTTTCTTTTATTTCCATAGGCTATCGGCTTCGTGGATCGACCACATAGCTGCGTCCTGGTCGATATTCCCATGTGAACGAGAATGGACTCAGGTATTCGCTCCAACGCGTCTGTCGTCTTGAGAGGTTTGGTTGCATTTCGAAAAACACCAATGGATTATGGACGGTCACGACCGTCACACCCCCTTCAACACCCTCAAGGTAGCAACGCCACATCTTGAAAGCGTGTACTACCGCAAGGAGCTCTTGATCCCCAGTCGTGTACCGCGTTTCCACGAGTATGAGCTTCTCAATCTCATACGCAACTAGGTGACCGTTCTGCATGAGGACGGCTCCAAGTCCGACTATCGACGCATCACATTGAACCTCCCACGGTTGCAATGGATTCGGAAGGGCTAGGACGCGTGCCGTGGAGAGAAGCTCTTTGGCTTTGAGAAAAGCGTTCTTGCAATCAGATGTCCATTCCCAACGCACGTCTTTTTGCTTGAGCCTGGTTTGCGGTGCTACTAGGGTCGAATACCCTTGCATAAACCGTCGGAAGTAGTTTGCAAGGCCGAGGAAAGACCAAATCTGCCCAATGTTTTCAACGGGTGGCCAGTGTATAATGGCTTGGACTTTTCGTGGGTCTACGCGGATGCCGTCCTTGCCGACGATGTGTCCAAGGTATTCGAGCTCATCTTGTGCAAACTTGCACTTGCTCACTTTTGCATAGAACTTCTGTTCCCAAAGGATTGCGAGAACTTCGCGCAGATGTTTTATGTGCTCTTCCATTGATTTGGAGAAAACTAGGATATCAACCAGGTAAACCAAGACAAACTGTCCGAGTTGCTTGGCAAACATTTGGTTCATTTCTCCTTGGAAGGTTGCCGGGGCATTTGGAAGCCCGAAGCATAACACTCGGAACTGATAGTGTCCCATGTGCGTTCAAAACGCGGTTTTGTGCACATCATCTTCCGTGATGCGGATTTGATGGTACCCTTGAGGCAAATCCAAGGAGGAAAATATTCTTGCGCCTTGGAGTTGGTAAAAAAGATCCTCAATTCGTGGTAAGGGGAATCGATTTTTCACCGTCAACTTGTTCAACGCTCGGTTATCTACGCACATGCGTAAACCACCATCCTTTTTGTTCACAAAAACGATCGGCGCATCGTATGGCGAGTTACTTGGCTCGAAGCATCCTTTTGCAAGGTACTCTTTGATTTGGCGTTTGGCCTCTCGTCTTTCTATAGGACTAAGGCGATACATAGGTCTGAACGAAGGAGTCGCCTCCGGTTGCAGCAAAATCGTGTGGTCCGTGGGTCTTTCAGGTGGAAGCCTAGGCGGTGGGTCTTGGATTACATCCGAGAACTCCGCGAATAGAGATCTGATCTCTTGTGGCGTGTGTTTTGTCACGTCGTCCTCCTTTTTCTACAGCTGAGCCAAGAAGTATCGTTAACCTTGTCGAATACGTCTCTTGACCTGCATTACGAACAAGCTTGCATGGACTTTGAGTCGGGTCGGTGATAATTCCGTACTCGAAATCAACGTAAAGCGACGTTGTCCTTTCCAGAGGATCAAACACTTTGATTCAAAGCACATTAGTCCCTTGTTCTCACGAAGCCAGGGATTGCCTAGCTCCACGTCGAACGGGTCAAGAAGGTTGAGTACCTTCAACGTGACACTCTGTGTGTATCCTTGAATAGAAATGTTTGATTTACAAGTACCGATCACATGTACCGTATGGTTGTCACCGACAACAATTGCACCATTCGATGGCTTGTACTTTAGGCCAACCTGTTGGGTAAAGCCAAGGCTAACAAACGAGTCGTACCCTCCAGTGTCAGCTAGTACGTTCACGAGAGCACCAGCTAGGTGTCCTTTGAACTGCATCGTTATGTTGCCTCCACTCTTTCGAGTGAACAGACTCGATGACGGTACGCCGAGTTAGTGATAAACACAAAATCTATACGACGGGCGTCGCAACTCCCGTGATCCACCGACTCGAGTTCACATCTTGTGGGTACGTGTGAATTCGGGCAGCACCTTCTAGTCTTTGAATTTCACTGGGTCGAAATCGTCGACTAAAGGTACTACGAATGTGATTGAACTCATCGCTTTGAGGGCATTTGTTTCAATCATTGTGTTACACAACTCTTGCATAGTGGTTGGTGTTGCCACAACTAAGCAGGTTCGGTCATGCATCTTGTCTGGTGATGCAAGATTTAGTGGGCAATGTCGATCAACAAGTGCGGAATGAGGTTCAATGAGAGGGGAGAAAACAACAGAGAAATTTGAACTCGTCAAAAACTCAAATTGCTTAACATCCTCATCTGAAAACATGAACTCACACTCATGATCCACTTTTACCCCTGAGTGGTCCCCACTGACGTCACGCAGGGGTGGGGAAAACCCGCCCCACGGCCCTGTCCGTTACCACGGCCGGGCCCATTGCCGCGACCGTGACCCTGTCCATGGCCTTGTCCGCGGCCTCCTGCTGCACCATCCCCACGAGGTGCTACTGGTGCAGCTAGCGCTACGGCCTCTTGTCCACCACTAGCAGCCTCAGGGCATTGAGCCCTAAAGTGGCCCGGCTGCATGTAGTTGTGGCAGAGCCCTTCGCGGAAGGCTGGGTTGCGATGCTCACGCGCTGCCTGTAGCTCGTCATTCTCGCGGCTGCGCTTGTTGTTGGGACCCTTGTGTCCACAAACCTTCTTGGCTGGAGGGTTTGTCTGCTGCTTGCCCTTGTCTTCGCCTCGTTGTGCGACTAACCCAGTAGCCCCTACAGCATCCACGCGCATGTCGCAACCCTGCTGTGCATACGCGTTCGGCCGTGCATCAGAGTAGTGCTTCGGGTTCATCGAGTGCACTTCGCTCATGTAGTCACGCAACGCCCTTCAGCTTGTCCAAGCTTGGACAGTGGCTGTCGTGGTGGTCTTAACCTTCAGCATCACGCGAGTACTCCAGCAGCATGCACTCCGGGTACTTGAACTTGTGAGTGCTATCGCACTCGGTGAAGCTTTCGGCTTCCTCCACGAGTGCGGTGAACTCGCTCAAGTAGGACTCGAGCGAGTTGCCTTGCTGCCTGAAGTCCTTGATCTTGTGGAAGGCGCGCTGCTCCTCCTCGCGTTGGGTGCACTTCTTGCACATAATCGCGCAGAAGGCCTCCCACGGTATGGGCTGCCACTGAAGGTGTTGCTTTTGCGCAGTCCACTACATGACCACGTACTTGAAGACTTTGTCTTCAAGCCGCGTCATGGCAAGGTCGCCCCACTGACTGAGTGGCGCCTTGTGGACACGTAGGAAGTGCTCTATGCGCTTTAGCGAGTCGGTCAGCTTCACGCCCTTCCAGAAGATCTCCACACTGTGGAGGAAGGACATGTTCATGACCGACCTCGAAGTCGTTGAGGTAGGCAAGTCGTCGTTATTGCCGGCAATGGCCTCTGCAGCTGCGGCACGCTGCACTTGCTGCTGCATCCGCACCTATGTCACACTCTGCAACGCCTTGTCGAGATTGTTGCATCGGCGGCTTGCCTCATGGGCGGCGAGGCGCTACAACTGGCGATCACGGGCAAGGTCGGTGATGATTTGCCCGACGTGGGCCAGCAGGTTGGAGATTGCGAATTTGAGCTCGGATGTCATCAGAGCATCGGCAATAGCCTTTAGGGCCTTGCGATGTCCATGCACCCTTACCCACTGCAAGAGGGTACAGTTTGCATTCACGCCTCCAAGGAGCCTCACCTTTTGGAGGAGACTGTCGTCGGCGACGACGCTCAAGTGGGCGCTGGGTTGCCCCATTGCGGTCGCATCGTAGGAAGGAGGGTCCACCCCCATTTCTCCGAGTGGTGCCATATCTTCACGACCGGTGGTGATGTTGAGTCGGCTTGCGGCCTTGGCAGCAAACTCCGTGAGCCTACGATAGTCATCGCAAATTGCCTTCGCGCCAAAGTCGTCTGGCTCGTTCTCGCGGGAACTTCCCGTGTGGCTGCTTTCAACGCCCTTGCTGCTTTCGGCAGTCTCGTTGCCGTCGACAGCTTCAGGCAATGCGGCGAGCGTCTTGCCCTTCTCAAGCAATCGGCTTGAGTTCGTCACACGACAATGGCGATGGTCGCGATCCTCGTGGCCTTCGTCATCGTTGACGTCGTGCTCTTCGTTGGGGTCCTCCTTCGGAAGATCCTCCTCCATCGCGTTGTCTATCGCATGGGGGTCGCCCATGTGTGCGTCGACGTGCTCGTCGAGCACCTTTGCAGCCTCTGCATTCTTCTCGGTGGTGCCGAGGTTTGCGTCGGTTGCCTTAGGCGATAGGGTTGCCCTTGGCCGTACAGTTGCCTTTGGGTTGGCAACCATGCTCGCTACAGTGTCTCCCAAATCTTGGAGTCCGCTGAGAACTCGTGGTGATTCCGTCACCACCTTGCCCTTGTTGGTCATAAACGGTCCGACACTTGCCATCATGTCGCTCGTGCAACTAGCACGTGAAGGTTGTTCTGAGGATCACCCCACAACGAGGAGGAATCGCCTCCTAAAGCGTTGCTCTTTCGGTCGGTGAGGCAATTTCAATTTATATCTCTATTTTCCTAGGCCGCCACGTTGGCACAAGGTTGTGGGTTTAGAAGCTAGTCCTCCTACGCCGTGACTCACGGTACTTGGTAGCAACTAGGATCTAGGAAAACAGAAAATCAAAACACAAGGAAGTAACAAGAATTGTGAGTACCGCTCACAAAACTAAGACAAAGAGCAAGAAAATAAGCAAGTACAAGGTCTAGAACAAAACACTACTTTTCTTCTTGTCTTGTTGTCTTCTTGTATTCCTTGGCCTCCTCTTGAGTCTTCTTTGCGCGTCTTGCGCCCCTTGGCGGCATCCTCCTTGAGCCAGCGGCGTTGGGGGAGACGCCAAAAGCCCCCAAGTTGTCACCCTCCTTTTAAGGATGCTCTCAGGTCGTGGGAGTCCCGAATCTTAGGGAGGGACGCTGTCCCAATTTTTGGATGAAGGAGGTTCAAAGGAGCCTTGAAAATGAGGAGGATTTTGTGGTTTTAGAGGTGGGAACTCGCCAACCCGCCCCACAAAAATCCTTCTAGCACTGTGGATGTGTGGAGAGGCTGGAAGAAAGACTCTCCACCAAGTAAAAACTTTTTCAAGGTCTCTAACGCACTTTACGGCGCTTCAATCTGTCAAGTGTTGATGCCATAGTCCCTTCTGATGTTTCTGCTGCTGCTTGCAGCTGCCGGCGGTGTTTTATCCATGTCGTAGCCGCCGTTTCCATCGAACCCTTAGTCGTGAGGGTCGTCTTGCTTTGAGAACCACTGTAACAGTCTGAGTCTCGAGCTCCTGCTCTGAAGTCGTCGTCGGAGTTCGCAGAATGGCGTTCGCAGTCCGCGTCAGGGGTTTTCCCCCTTCGCAAGACTGAGGGGCAATCGTCATCAACGACCCAGAGCAAGGAGACTCAAATGTTTCGAGTCTCCGGAGGCCCATTTCCGTTTTTAACCAAACCCCTGGTTTTGGGGCCCAAACCCGGGGTTCTTACCTCAAACTCGTGTGTTCGCACTAGTTATTCCGTTTGTTTTATGTTGAAGTTTGTCGTAAACGAACTTCGAGTTTCTTTTTGTCGTTCTGGTGCAAAATCATCGCGTGCGAGGCACGCTAGTGATTTCGCGCCAGCTATTTCTACCTCCCCCTCGCTCCCCCTATCCCTCGTCCTCTCTTGCTCGTTTGCAAGGAGGGCGAGGGGGGAGAAGGGCACGAGGCTACGAGGCCTCGCCCTCGAGGCCCTCGTGGCCTCCCAGCCGCCGATTCGGCTGAGGCTGCGATCGGCAACTGGCGGCTGGCCGGCCAGTGGCCGGTCGGTCGCTTGGCCGGTTGCTGGCCATCTAGCCAACCGGCGGTGAGCTGGCTGACGGCCAGCGATATGCTGGCCGTCGGCCAGCCCTCGCTGAAGCGAGGGGTGGTGCACAACCACCCCTCGCATCTGCGAGGAGGGAGGGTCGAACCGACCCTCCCGCTACAGTCGAATCATTTTTTAACTCTTGATAACTTCAACAACTAGGTTTTTCCTGTAAGCTACGGTTAAAACCTTGTGATCGTGTACTCTAACTACCGAAGACTAGCGATAAGGGTCCAACTTTGCAAGATGGCATGTCACATCAGCCTACTCGTCTTTTTGCACTATGGGATGGTCCAAGGCGGCTGTGTGACTTGCACTATTTGGGGAATTTCATTAGTGAAATTCCACATGGTTGACGAGTTAAAGTATCACAAATAACAAGCCTAAGTGATTTTGGCCATAAGAAAAACCGAAAAAGACCGTAGTTTTGAGTGAAAATGAATATCTTAAGAACGAGTTATGCATCTTAGACAATTTTATGCACTGCTAAGGTGTATTCAATTGAAAACTAGTATACCATTCATATCATAGAATGAGAAATGTTAGTATTCATTTTGTAAATTTTTGCTTTACATCTGTTTTTAATAACTATTGCTTGATAAATAACATAATGTTAGACCTTTGTGTGTTGATTTGCATTGGCATTTGATGTTATATCTTATGTTCTATGGAACACAAATCATTCATAAATGCTACGTGGAATAAAGGGAGATACGTTGATACATGATGTAACAGACATATTGTAAAACGTATTGAAAACATGGATGTCATGTAGAAAGTGAAGCCCATGTGTATATCACGTTAATCATGGTATTCCAGATTTTTGACTAAGTTTTGAGATGTTATGGAAAGTATGTACCTTATAGACTCTTGTGCCAATTGTTGCATTGATTTCAAAAAGAAAGAATTGTATCATTTGGAAGAAGATACATGAATGATTGACATGCAATAGCTTGAGAGCATTGTGCTACTCACGATAGTATCCAAATTGTTGTTGCAGTTTAGGAGTTGATAAAACTTCCATTCATTTTTCTTGTTACCGAACATGTTTGTGATCAGGAGAATGTGAACCTAGGAAAGTATATTCGCTGGTCTTCTTTTAGTTACAACATAATTCTTCCACAAAGGATGCATCTTTTCTTTTGATAAAATTTATGAAAGAAATTATTTTGATGATGATGAAATGCATTCCATGTTTTAGTTTGACGCGGAAGCTATTGATGTTTAAAAAGTCCCACTATATGCAATTAGACACATTATAGGGCAATGTATCTTTTTAGTTGGATTCTTGCAATGGATGATTGAAGACTACATTTGTTTTTTTACCTCTTCCTACACTTTTTGTGTAGAAAGCTAGGTTTCATCACCGTGCATGAAGTTTAATCTAGAGGATAAAGTAAATGGTAGGTTAAGGTTGTGTGAAGTTGTCATTGGACATGGATGGAAACATTTGTCATTTATCCCTTTTACATCAAATGTTGGTAATTTTGAAGGCTAGGTTGTATTTTTCCCAAAGCAAATTGAGAAAAAAGATTTCACGTAAGTTGTTTTTCGAAACCATTGACCTTTCTAATCATTACAACGGAATTTATTCTACTTGAGAAAACATCTAGAATGTTCTAAACATGTATAAAGTATTATACTTTATAGTTGTTTGGATTGTACATATTTCTTTGGTCAATTAGTTTCGAATTCTATGTTTCCATAATGTTGAAAACACATCAAAATATCTTAAACTTCACTTAGACACATTCAAGGTGTGATTATTGACTTTGTACCTTAGCAGGTACATGAGCTCAACCATATGGAAGATATTATAATAGCACTTTAAATCGTGGTCAATGTTGTGCCAACATTATGTGGTCAAATTGTGCAAGACACAAATAAAGGGGAAAGGAGAAATAATTGTAAGAAACATAATGATAGGTCATAAATTCAAGGAAACCGGTACAACTTCATTAAATACATATAGAAATATATTCTGTACCGAGTCATGCGTGTGAAACAACAATAGCCTTACGTATGGTGCTGCTGCTCGTTGGAAACTTGGGTGGAACTCACAAGGGAAGTTGGATTTGGCCCATGAATTTTTCATTGGCACCATTTCTATGGTTGTTACTTCTCTCTGAAATGTTTTATGGATAGTCAAGGCACAAGATGGGAGCCCCGCTTAGGGGGTCTAGGTAGTCTTTGATGGCTTATCGTGTGATGTGGTAGGGACATTCTTGTTTCTTCTCCGTTAGATGATACTATTTGGGGGATGGAATCCTTGTCGTGGTAGAAGAACTAGCCCAAGGGACGTAATTCCCAAACGCATGTTGAGTACATAGACGTACGGTCACGGACGTTGTGATTGAGTTCTACGAGGACGTGGTGGATGGTAGTTAGCACCACAGGAGGGGAATGCATGATGGCAGGGAGGTTAAGTTTCGGTCCATTTTTCGCTGTCAATATTGGTAAAGTAGTCACGCCATGCACTTAGGCAAGGCTCCTCGGTTGCATTGATTGTGAGCAACACATGGTAAGAAGGACTCCAGATTAGATGAGGTGGTATAGGGGGACACGTAGGAGGGCCCTGACGTTGAGCCTGTCACCAAGTTTATCGTGTGACCGTCTTTATTTTGACAAATTTCTAGATAGCAAGAAAGAATGAACCTACTAATAAAATTCGTTCTTCATTTTTCAAATAGTATTTGAAGGAATTACCTAGGTAATAGGGTAGTTTGAATGTGCATGAAATTATAGAAACCAAGGGAAATAAGCATTTATTCACTTTAAGGAAATAATCAAGCCTAAGAAGATGCATATTCATGTATGAATCTTTGCATGAACGCGCCCAAGTGCACATGAGATGCTACACAAGATGATATATTTGGCGAATCAGTTCAAAGTTATACAAAATATGTGGTATCTTCTTATCATAAATTTTCATTAGTTAGTGATATTGTTTTGATGTTTTTTCATGTTTTTTGTTTTTAACTAAAGTAGTGGATGTACATAAAAGAGGACATATACCAAAGGGGCATACATGTAGTGATGTTTATTTGATGAATTGCATTTTAAATCATTGGCTAGGTTCTATTGCATCAATATTAGAATTTAAATCTATGAAAAATGTTTAAGTTAAGAATATGTTTTGGTTTTTTCTTCCAACTCCATTTCGTTTCAAAAAATCAAGGATACATTTGATGTGTTCAAATGATTTAAAATAAAATTTACTATATAGTTTTTTCACATAAGTAATGAAGTTTGACAATTTGATGCGCCAAAAAGCTATCCACTAGGAAGAAAATGATACTCATGTGGAAAAAATGTTTGAAGAAATGATTGAAATACGAATGTTCAAACGTACATGATGGAATAGAGAAAAATACAGTGAAATTGTTTCTTTCAATTTTGAGATATATTGCTCAATCCTTTGTGGTTAAGAAAAAGTATTGATTTGGAAAAATGAAGTTATTATTGAGAGTATATTGCTTAGGGGAAAATGTAAGGATTGTCTTTCCATGTGTGATCATCTTCTTACTTATCATAATGTGAAAATATTTAGTGAAGACTTCATGATGTAGGATTTAGTTATGGTAAATTGTCGTTTATTCAAGGTTTGGTCTTTAGATATATTTTTCGGTTGAAACCAATCTCATTCACCTTTAATGTGCGAGCCTACTTTTAGACTTGAATAAACGTTAAGATTTGTTTTGCATGTTCGTTCTTCTCTTGTGGTCAAAAGTAGGTTGTTTTCTTACACTTATAATAACATAGGGAAGTTTGTATTTTATGTTCTGAAGTATTGTGAATTGTCTTAATTCACTAGATTATACATGTGTGACGTGTATATCTGAGGTAACATGAGTTTTTTCACGTAATTTATCATCAGTTTTTGTCATGGAAATGATGCCGGCTTGTGATTTTAAAGTCTCATATTGTATGTTGCGTAGTTCAATTTAAGGCATGAGGGTGAAAATATTGGATGTACTTAACAAAGCCCTCTAGTCAAAATTCCTTTTGCTAGGTTGACAAACATTCTAGAATGGCCTTTTGGATTGGTGAGGATTGATTTCCAATGGACCTGTTGGATGACCGATGAATGGTTTCCAATTACGGGGCATTGAATGCATTCATTCGAAGACTTCGCTGTAACTCACCCGTAAGTGGCATCTTATGCACTTGGGTTATTTTTAATTGCTCACTTTGACTGCTGGGGAGTCTAAGCCCCACTTGTACATTTCTTTCTTCGCTGAATCGTAATGTGAGTTCTAAAAGAAAGTCGAAAGAGTCTATTCGAAACAGGTCTTATATTTATCATTTGCTGCACGTTCGGGATGAGCTTGTTCAGCCGCATGAAAACGCGGCTGGGTGAGGTCTTCCTCAACTCGGACCCTCATGAAAATTGTGCCTGTTATTTGTTTAGTACTCCTTGTTTTGCTTTCTCGTGCCCCCGGTTCGGCTCCGGCCTCATCGTTCACAAACTTCAACCCGAAGATGGCACGCGTCATGCAACTGGGACTCGCAAAACAGAATTCTGACGACTTGTCAGAATGGACGCCTCGCTAACCGCAGCCAGATGTCAGTTTGTCGCCGTTCTCCGATTTTTGAGATCGACATGTCATGCACCTTCGTTATTTCAACCCACCGAAATGGACAGGTTTGTTCGCTAAAGTACACCAGAAAGAAATTGATAACCTCGTACGCACTGCCGTCTCCACCGACAGCATCACCACCTTTCGCAGAACCGCCATTCCGCTCTACAACCCCTGGCAGCCGATCCTCCCCCTCCCCCCCNGACCCCCCCCCCCCCCCCCCCCCCCCCCCCCCCGGTCGCTCCCCGCCGCAACCCCCGCTCCCCCCCTTCCAGCCGGGTTTTTCCTAGGGAGCAGAAACCTGCCCTGTTGGCTTCCAGGTTGGCGGACAACCGGTCCGTTCGAGCGTGAAGGCGACCATCGGTTCGGACTGGTCGCGTTGGGCACCCGATGGCCTCCAGACGAGCGACAGAGGTGCTACGACTCGGCCTGCGAGTGCACGGGTCGGCCTGAGGGGCTGCAGTTCTCGAATAGCCATCTTTCAGCGTTGACGCTTTGCCAACCGCCTGTTACGAGGCCCGGAAAGAAGCTCATCTGCGTCAGAGCTGTGGGCGCTGCCGGTACGAAGGGGGACTGGGGTGTTCCACAGATCCCTTGCAAGTGCGTGAGCACGCGAATCTGCAGTGAGTAGACGGCAGGTGTGGGGCTCGAGTACGAGTAGGTAGGGTTTGAATGGGCGAGGGGGTTAGGAGGGCGGCCTCTGCACGGAGTCAGCAGTTCCAACACTAAGGGCGAGTCGACGGCGCATGCAGCAGCTGTAGAGCATCAGCCGCAGTGGTTGAAACGAGACACGGTCATCTGGACCGAGCAGCAGCAGACAGGTTGGCACCGGCGGCAACTGCAGCAGCCAGGATAGCAGTGTCAGCAAATATAGAACCAACAGCTGCAGCAACGGCAGCAGCAACATTATCAGTAGCAGCAGCAGCAGCAGGAGAGGTCTCGAGCAGCGACCAGGGTGACGTCCCAGTCCGTAGTGAGGCGTAGGCGTTGGCAGGCACAGCCCACAGCCCTGCGAGCCCCACAGCTGCACTACGGGTTCTCCCCTGATGTGTGAGCGCGTGGATGCCCTCGGGCGCCCCGCAGAGCGGTGGAAGCGCGGGTGGGGCGGGGGTTGCGCACCCACGGCACCTCACCCATCGCCCCAGGCTGCTGATGGCGATGGGCGAAGGTGGGCAAGCACGCAGACGCAGAGGCAGCCGCAGACTCAGGATCGTGGGGCGGCGGACGGTGTGATGGCAGCGGATGGCGGAC
This sequence comes from Penium margaritaceum, assembly GCA_023375785.1. Classification (NCBI taxonomy): domain Eukaryota; kingdom Viridiplantae; phylum Streptophyta; class Zygnematophyceae; order Desmidiales; family Peniaceae; genus Penium; species Penium margaritaceum. Next base: position 139,585 of record SZWC01002666.1, read on the forward strand.
GACGGCCGTGCCGGCGCATGGGCCAACACCACCACCATGGTGGCCATGATCGTCAAGGCTGTCTGTGCCCTGGGTCCTGCGCGATCACATTTCACTCCTCCCTCCCCCACATTCGCACGAGCACCGTTCTCGCGGGCGCCTCGTCTACCCCTTCCCCCCCATTGCCCTCCTCATCCTCGTCATCGGTCCACTCACCCTCCCCCTCTGGCTCTCACGCCCACCCCTCCTTCACACCCGCCCCAGCCGCATGCTCCACGTGCTCACTCGGCCGCAGACCCGTCCGCGCTCCCTCTTATCGGCCTTCAGGCCCCGACAGGAGTGCCTCTACACACTTGGCGACGATGCGGTGCAGCGACTCGCTGGCGTCACACCGCCGGCTCACGTCCGCGTCGGCTCTCCGACCACTCGTGCTCTCGCTGCTCGCCCTCGCAGCCTCCTTGTGCGTCCTCGCGCCGCGAAGTCTCGCAGCGGCAGATGCTCTGGGAAGCTTCACGGAAGGAGGGAGTATTCGGCGCCGTGCTCTAGGGGCCGTGGACGAAGCGCCCCAGCGCACAGCGACAAGCGTCGCGGCGTCAGCAGCAGCAGCGGAAGCAGCAGGAGGAGGAGTGGGGGCCGAAGGTTATGACTTTGGAGAGCACTCGCGCCTTGCGTCAAGGGGTCGCATGCTAGCGTCTCGGCCATCCCCTCCTCCTCGCTCCCCGCCACCGTCCCCTCCTCCACCTCCTCCGCCTCCTCCTCTCCCTCCCTCTCGGCAACCTCCTCACGCGACCACCAGGGCCGTCACTGGGACCGTGTCCGGCCGAGCCGCCTCAACTCTGAGCTCGACCCCCCCGCCGCCGCAGCGCCCTCCCCCGCCTGTCGTAACACGGCTCATCAAAAAGCCCAAGCCGCCATCTCCGCCTCCCCCCTCCCCACCGCCTCCGCCGTCGCCGCCGCCGCCCTCTCCCCCGCCCCCCTTCTCCACCATGGCGGGCGCCTTGGGTTCCATCGGCCAGGACTGCTCCTTCGCCCCCTCCCTCGCCGGTCCCGCCGTGTACGCGTGCGCTCTAGGGTTCGCCGGCGCAGCGGGCGTCACCGGCGGTCTGACGCGCGTGCTCGTGACATCGAGCCGCGACGACGTGGAGAACCCGCCCGCCGGGTCGCTGAGGTGGGCGCTGATGTCATACGCGGACGGCGGCGCGTACGTGACGTTCTCGGCCTCACTAGAGCCCATCGCGCTGGCCGCGCCACTGCGTGTGCCGCCCGGCACCACCATCGACGGGCGCGGCGCGACCGTGCAGCTGCTGGGCGCGAGCCTTGTGTTCCAGGACGCGGCGAACGTTATTGTGCTGAACGTTGAGGGTGAGTGGGGTGGGCGCCGCACCCTTGCAGCAGGCTGTTCAAGCATGGGTGCCCCGTGCCCCGTGCCCCGTGCCCCGTGCCC
>SZWC01002666.1:141318-220968 GCA_023375785.1 Penium margaritaceum
GTGCGTGTGCGTGTGCGTGTGCGTGTGCGTGTGCGTGTGCGTGTGCGTTCGTGAGCATTTGTTTGGCTGCACCATGCAGAACGCATGTAGCCATGTGCACACGAGCATGCGCACCATGCTTGGCTCCATTGACGCGCACATGCATGCACACTCCTACGTCATGGGCGTGACGCACACACGAGGTGAGCGATGCACATGTGCATGCCTGGTCCGCCCATGGTGCTGGTTCTGCATGCATGCTTGCCTGTAGCTGGAATTTTTGGCTGTGGCCATGTTGGCCAGAGGCTGCAAGGGGAGAGAGCAGGGCAGTGGTCGGGGGCCACGGCTATGGGTAAGTCTGGTGGGTGCGGAGATGGGAGTGCTACGCATGGAAGCTGAGACAAAAGCACTTGATGCATGCTGAGCTGTGGAGAGATGGCACGCCATTGTGTTTCCAATGCTGCAAGGGGCATTGTGTTGCTTGCCCTGAGTGCTTGTGCCTAGATGCTTGTGCAAGTTGATGTGAATGTGGTTCTGCATGTGGGTGTGCATGTGCGTGTGCATGTTCATTTGCGTGCGCATGTGCATGTTAATTTGCGTGTGCATGTGCATGTTCATGTTCGTGTGCAATTCCATGTGCATATATATGTGCATGCGCATGTGTGTAAGCGTTTGCACAATCGTGAGTGGATCTACGTGTGCATGTGTGTTCGGGTACGTGCGTGTGCGCGTGCATGTTTGTGCAGTGGCTGGCGTGAAGAGTACGGACGCAGCGGTCAGCCTGGTGCGCAGCAGCACCATATGGCTGGACCACCTCACTATCTCGGGCTCGCCGAAGAACGCCATTGTCGCGGATGGCGGCTCCACCAACATCACCGTCTCCAACTGCTACCTCCAGGCGGCAGGCACGACGGTGGTCGTGGGTTCGGCGGACCCCGACGTGGACGACGACGACGTATCGCTGACGCTGTGGCGCAACTGGTTCGACGCGCCCTCGTCCTCGCACGTGGTGTGCCAGTGGGCCTTCTGCCACTCGGCCAACAACGTGTACCTCACATGGGACTCGTTTGCTGTTGCGGCGACGGCGTCGGCGGTTCTGCGGTCGGACTTTGACCTGTTTTACGGGCTGTCGAACGGGTCGATGGTGAACCCCCGGGTTGGGTCGACCCAGGCCTGGCTGGCTGGGGTGGACGGCACGGGCGCAATCACCCTGGAGGGCGAGCAGCTCTCCACAGGCGCGGTGGTTGATGAGTCGTCGCTCGGGGAGGAGGGCTCGGACACGGACATGTCGGTGCCGTACTCGCTCGGGTACCACGTTGCGGACTATGTGCTCGACTCGTTTGTGCGGCACAACGCGGGGCCGAGGCTTCCGGTGGGGAGGAGGTTTTGCTGGAACTCTGCGGAGCAGCCTCCATCTCCACCGCCCTCGCCACGATTTCCCAGCCCGCCTCCCAAGCCGCCCCGCCCGCCTCCATCTCCCCCTCCATCCCCGCCGAGCCCTCCTCCCTCCCCTCCATCCCCGCCACCTTCTCCCCCCCCATCCCCTCCTCCACCGCCCCCTTCCCCCCCCCCGCCCCCTCCGTCGCCCCCTCCGTCCCCGCCTCCGCCGCCACCGAATCCCCCGCCTCCCCCCTCACCTCCCCCCCCGATCACCCCACCGAGCCCCCCTCCGCCCCGCCCAGCTTTGGCCTTCCCGAACATGCTGCGCTCGTTCCCCCCTCCCCTCGACTGCCAGTACTCACCCACCACCCCTAACCTGCACACGTGTGCCCTGGGCTTTGCCAACGATGGCAATGGCATTCAAGGAGGCTGGCGCAAGGCCGAGTACCTGGTCACATCAAATGATGATTCGGAGGGGTCAGAGGGGAACCCCGGTACGCTGAGGTACGGCCTGACCCAGTACCAGAGTGAAGGCGTGTACGTCACCTTTCAAGATCCCATGGAGATTCAGCTGACGCGGCCGCTCCAGCTGCCGTCGTGGACGACTGTGGACGGTCGCAGCGCGAAGGTGGTGCTTATCAACGCCGCCATTGTCATCGCTGGGAAGCAGCAGATCATTCTGCACAATCTAAAATGTAAGAGACAAGACTTCAACGTAGCACGTTTGCCGTGTTGTGTTCTCCTTCCTCCTCCCTCCTCGTGCCTTGTTCGGTGTAGCACTATCCGCACCACACTCTGGGGAGGCTTGCCCTAACTTTTGCTAGGGCGTCTTGCTTTTGTCCTTCCAAGGAGCACGGAGTACGATGTAGAAAATGCGGTGCATGGTGAAACGCACACCCTGCATGCGCTGTACTCACTAAATGCTTCTGGCCCTTGTGCCCTGCCGTGCGTGCAGTGAGTGCTGGGACTGCGCCAGTGACGCTTGCCATCAGCGGCGGCAGCAGCTCCATATGGCTGGACCACCTCAGCTTCCCCGACACTCCTGCCAGCTCCACAGTGATCTCCGTGTCTGAGGCCTCCACCTCCATCACCATCTCCAACTGCTACTTCAAGAGCACACGGCAGACCCTGGTCCTGGGCTACGGCAGCGAGGACAGCGGCATGCGCGTGACCGTCTATCGCAACTGGTTCGACGGTGCACCGCGTCTCGGCTCGAGCTTTGGGCTGTCCGGATTCACCGTATCTGCGGCCGTCGCCGCCGGGGCGTCGGCCACGTCGGACGCCGCGGCCATGCAGCCCTTCTGCCGGGCAGGGACGTGCCACCTTGTGAACAACTACTTCCGCGTGTGGTCCTACTTCTGCCTCGGAGGCGCGTCCCGTGCGAACGTGCGGTCGGACCGCAACGTCTTCCAGGCGGGCGCGGATGTGAAGGAGGTGACTGCCTGGAGGGGGTCAGTCGGGGACCTTTTTGATCCGTCGGCTACGGTGCGGAGCTATTCGGACCTGATGCTCAACTTTGCCTCGTTCCGCAACAATGTGGGAGACGTGGACCCTTTCATCCCTCAGTACTCGCTGGTGTACCGTGTTGCAGACTACACTTTGGCTGCCTACCTTGTGGGCAACTGTGGCCCGCAGCTGGTGGTGTCCTGAGAGGGGGTTTAGCTTAGGGCTGCCTGTGCCACTAGATTGACTAGTCAGGTTGGGTTGCTTTGAGAGATGAGAAGTTGCTGCTGCTGCTGTTCGTGGTGGTGGTGGTGGTGCTGCTGTTTGTGGTGCTGCTGCTGCTTGGTAGTGCAGTGTGGGTGGGCCCGGAAGGTTTGCAGAGATGGCTGTATTCAAGTGTTGCTGTGGTGCAGAACCTGATGACTTGAGAGCTTGGAAGCACAGCAAGTGAGATGTCAGCAGTTATGGCCGCTGGGCAATTTCCTGACTTACACATTCAGGGAGGTTGGTAGACTGCTTTGGTTTGGCCTCGCTGGAAGGCTGAAGGACGGGGTGTGGACTGAGGTGCGCAAAGACATGAGGCTATACCAAACACTGTCTGCATCGCCGTCTTCCAGTAAGGTGTGTAGGTAGCGGTAAAATGCCGGCACAAGCTCCCTACCACGATAGTGAGGATTGTGAGGCAGCCACGGCGGCAGGAAATGCGAGGAGGTGGTGCAAACCCTTGAGAGTGTTAAAGTTCGTTGGCCACTCACAACTCTGTGCCCTCTTGCCCATCACACAGTGTGCATTTATGTGTAAAGATTAATTGACATGGCTCTACCCGGGGATGCAACTGACGTGGCAACTCTGACCGGGGTCATAGTCGCCCTCCTCCACCTGCCACAGCCTCTCACCGGGAATCCTCTCATGGCCATTGTCTGACATATGTTTCTCATGATTCTATGATGCGGTAGATGCTAGGGACGTACATTCTGACTGCCGTACCCTGCATCATGTTGCTTGCCTTGAGTGTGTTTTGGGGGAGATGCATTTCCAGGGTGCTGATCCTTAGGGGGCCACCGTGCCGGTTTTGGCCGTGCATCGGTGAGTAGCCGCCCTCGGGTAATTCCGAGAGGTCGGACTCGACCCCCGGGTGGCGGCACTTGCTTGCCCGAGCTCGTTGCTCGTGGTGGGTGAGCGCTCACCGGTTCTAGTCTCTCTCCCCCCCCTCACTCGCTCTTGTCTTGGATGTACCATTGAGTAAGAAAGGCAAAACTTCCGCATCCATGGATCCATGGCGTTGCACGCCTCTTGCGTGCTCTTGCCTGTCGTCACACCCGTGACCTAGGAAGATTCCCAGCAATTACTGGTATCAGAGCAAGCGAGGCCTCTCGCCCGCCGCTCCCACGATCCTGGTCACTCCCCTCAATATACATCCACCGACGCAGGTGAACGCTGCATTGCGCCACTCATGACCACTCTCGGCCTCGTCCGGTCACTCTCAGCCACTCTCGGCCACTCTCGGCACCACAGGCTCCTCTTAGCCACTCTCCATCACTCTCGTGTCTCTCGGTCACCCTCAGTGCCTCACGACCATACACTACCACTCTCGGTCACTCTCTGCCGTTCTCGGCCACTCTCAGCCGCCTCTGGCCATTCTCGGGCACCTGCGGTCTCGTTTGGCCACCCTCATCAGCTCTCCCACTCTCACCCTGGCGGACGACAACGACACCCTTTTGTGGGTACGCATGCTGGAACACAGCTACTGGCAGGGAGAACTTGAAGCCGCACGTGAGAGGGAGGAAGCTGAGATTGACCGTCGGGTATACACCCCCGACGATCTCCCACCGTCACCGCCTCATTCACCAAGGATGCAACACCCCAGCAGCCCCCAGTCCGCTGAATCTCCTACTTCCAGCCCTCGGCCTACAACTGCAGGATCAGTTGAAACATCCACCGCCTCTGAGGTCCCCGGCGTCATTCCCGTGGTTCCTGTTCACACCAGCTCGCTCAGCCTTGCAGGTGCTGTCCTGGACGCTGCGACTAGTGCAGCCGACACCTTCGCGGCAACAGCCAGGGCCAGCCGTGCCCTTGCACAGACGGCCGTGGGCCGAGCAGCTGAGACGTACGCGTAGACAGCCGCCTCTCTTACTCTCTTGGCAGCCGCAGCTGCCAACATCGCCACGCAGATCACAGCAGCAGCAGCGTCCATCGCCACTGCAGCCTCCACAGCAGCAGACACCACTTCCAGTTCTGTCGGCTCCATCCGAGCCTCCACCGCAGCAGCGGTGCTGACACCCACTGGTGCCCCTCGAGACCCCACGTCGCCCATCACTACCGGTATTCTAATCGCATCGGCCTCTGCTGCAGTGGCTGGTGCTGCTGCAACGGGTTTTCTCTGTCTCACCGTGGCAATTGCAGGGTGGGTGGCTGCTCTGTTCTCTTCAGCTGCCTCGGTGGTGTCGCCGCTCTTCTCGCTGCTCCCTCGTCACTAGTGCGGTGAGCGGTCCACTCCCATCTACTCATTCCTTTTGCACACTTCATTTTCATCCAGTCGTGTGTCTGTCACTTCCATCATGCCTGTACCAGAGGAGACTATAGAGGCCCTTCAGGCCACTCTTAGTGAAGCACAGGCAGAGCGCCGTAGAGCAGAAGAGGAGCTTCAGCGAGGACAGGAATCCAAGGATGAGTTTGCAGCCACCATAGCCACCCTAGTGTTAGAGCGGCTGCGCACCATTCCCGCAATCGCTGCAGCACTCCCCGCAGCGGCAGTTGGCCCGGCAGACTCGTCTGCTTCCTCTGGTAGCACTGTGGGCAATTCCTCATCTCCATCCTTTTCGGCCGCAGCATTCGCACGTCCTGTTCCCTTAGCTCGCCAGAAGGACTTTGAAACTCCACCACCTCAGTTCACCTCCAAGCTCACGTTCACCTCCTGGGAAACGCGCTTCAGCTCGTGGGCCCAGGGTGAACTCCTCTGGCAATACTACTCGCCTGCAAAAGCACCATTTGTTCCACAACCTGCAGAGGCTGCTCGTGCAGTACGGGCCCTCATCAATGCAGGTCCAGAGAGTCTTCTCGATGACATTGGGACGTACAATGCGGACCCATCTCGCGGCACACCGGCTGATCCCGTCGGTGCCTACGCCCTCATCCGCCGGCGCAAGACGGAGACAGGCCACGCTGCTCAGAGCGCCCTCACTGTGCAGTTCAACACTCTGCAAATGCGCACGGATGAAACAACAGATGAGTATTGGGCACGTAGCTTACGCCTGCTGCGTGATCTTGGCAAAGCCGCACCTGGCCCGCTCTCTGCCTGCCTCTCCATCGTGGCTGGCCTCATCCCCGAACTGTCAGATCTGTATCTCCATGTCTCTCAGTCTGAGCTTGAGCGTCTTGCCTCTGAGCCCGTCCCTGCTGGTTCTCCCCCTGAGATTGGACCTCTCTTTGACTTTACGGCCTCCCGTCTCACTGACTGGTGGAATGCTCTGCAAAACAAGCGCATGCATCGTGCTGCTCTAGCTGCGGTCACCACGTCCTCTTCCTCTCCTCCTGCAGCATCCACCACTTCCTCCTCCTCTACGCAGGCAGCAACTCACTCCACTCAGGGTGCCTTCCGCGGTGGGGGTGGTGGCTCCGGCCGTGGTGGCGGCCGTGGAGGCAAAGGTCGTGGGGGTGGTCGTGGGGGCAAACCCTCTACTCCCACAGGCGATGTCACCTGCTGGAACTGTGGTGCCTCTGGTCACTCTGCACCAAAGTGCCCAGCCCCACGTGATGATGTACGCCTTGCCTCCTCTATGCGTGCCCACTGGGCCCGCACTAGAGTCACTGCCTCGTCCGCCGCTGCCGCAGTCACCGTCGCCTCCTCCTCATCGTCCTCCACTGACTCCCCTCTTTCCACCACATCTGCCCCGCTTCATCCAGCACCCTCTGCACCTAGCCCCTGGGGCTGGATTCCTCCACCATCTGGGCCTCCGTACTACGGACCTCCACCCTCCCATTACCACGTGCCTCACTGGACTCGTGACGATGGACACTTCTCTGATCGCTCCTCCGACCGCTCATCAGACCGATCCTCCGACCGCCGTGACGAGGAGCGCACTCTTGAACGTCGACTTGCGGAGCTCCTGCACCTTCGCTCTCAGGGAGGTGAGAGTGTGAGTGGCCAATGTCGTGTGTCTGTCTGTGAGTCTGAGGCCACCCTTCGCGGTGCCACCTCCGGTCGGGCTCTGGGGGAGTTGCCTGCAGACTGTGACTGGATTGAGGACTGGCAGTCATGCACATTTCCCACTCGTCTTGGCTCCTCGTCCTCCCCCTCTGCACATGGCACCGTCGCTGTCTGTCTTGTTCTCCCCTCCACTCGTGCCTCGCCCGGTCTCTGGATCATTGACTCTGGCGCCACCCACCACATGACCTCGTGTCGCTCCTCCTTCGTCTCCCTTGGTCCCGTTCAGTCCGTTCGTTCTGTTCGCACTGGCTCCGGTCAGTTGCTTCCCGTGCAAGGTGTTGGCGTTGTCCGGTTTGTCGGTCTTGGTGGCACTGTCTACCTGTCTGACGTCCTATACGTGCCTGACCTGGAAGTAAGTCTTCTCTCCGTGACCACCCTTGACGACCAAGGTATGGATTTCACCTCCAGCCGTGGCCTTGCCTCTATCTCATTGCGCTCCTCTGGCCGTGTCGTTCTTCGTGGCGTGCCCTGTGATCGCTTGTTTCGTGTTCCACTTTCGCTCCCCTCGCCTTCCGCTGCCTCTGCTCTTGTGCATGTCACTCCGTCCTTGTCCCATGAACACGCTGATCTCCTGCATCGCCGTCTTTGCCACATTCACACCGCTGCTGTCCAGCGTCTCATTCGCCTGCAGCCTGCTCTTGGCCTAGATCCTACCACGTTCGCTCCCCCTTGCACATCCACCTGCCTCGACTGTGCCAGCGGCAAAATGCATCGGTCTCCCTTCTCCACATCTGAATCAACCACGACAAATCCTCTTGACCTGGTCCATGCTGACGTCATGGGTCCCCTATCCCATGACTTTCTTGGTGGCCTTGGCCGCTATGTTCTGTGCTTAACNCTGATGACTTCTCTCGCTATCGATGGGTCTTTGCCCTCCGTCACAAAAGCGACGTCACTGATGTCCTTGAATCCTGGCTTCCCCAGGCCGAACGTGCTTGTGGACGCTCCCTGCGTGTCTTTCGCAGCGACCGTGGTGGTGAGTTCTTTGGTCCAACCTCTCGTTTCCTTGCCTCTCGCGGTGTCCACCTTGAGGCCACCGCTCCTTACACCCCCCAACAAAATGGGGTCTCTGAGCGCTGGAACCGCACCCTTGCCAATGGCGTCCGCTCACTTCTCTCTGCCTCTGGGCAATCCCCTCTCTTTGCCTTCGAAGCCATGTGCTACATGACCTGGGTCTGGAACCGTGTCCCGCACGGCCCCCTTCCTCACACGGTCACCCCCTTTGAGCGCTGGACTGGCCGCCGGGCTGATCTCCGCCTTGCTCGTGTCTGGGGGTGCCTCGCTTCGGTCTGGGTGCCGTCCGACCAGCGTAATGGCAAACTGTCCCCTCGTGGCCGTCTCTGTCTTTTCTTGGGCATCTCTCCCTTCTCCAAAGCCTGGCGGTTTTGGGACCCCTCTCGCTGTCGTGTCATTGAATCCCGTGACGCTCTTTTCTTTGAGCACCTCTTTGAACGCGACTCCCCACGCTTCGGTCCTTCTCTCTCTCCGCCTCCGTCGGGTGGGGGTGGTTCTCTGTCCTCTGGGCCCTCTGTTCTCCCGTCTGGGCCCTCTGTTCTCCCGTCTGGGCCCTCTGTTCTCCCGTCGGGGCGTCCCCTTGTCCCCTCCACTTCGCCTGAGTCGCGTTCCTCCCTACCATCTTCTCCCTCTCAGTCCTCCTCTTCCCCTGAGTCCACTGTGCCTCTGGCCAGTGTATCTTCACCTCCGTTGTCTCCTGCCACGGTGTCGCCCACGGTGTCGCCCATCTCCTTTGCGTCTCCACCTGCCGTCTCTTCTCCGCCCCCATCCGTCCAGCCGCGTCCTTCCTCGTCGCATGCCACATCCATCCCACCGATCTCACCCTATACTCGTGGAGGTCGTCTCCGAGCGCTCCCTTCACAGTCTCACCCAGTGGTCTCTGGTGACCCAGGTTTACGTGCCCTTGGTCTTGGCGCCTCTGCTCTGTCCAATACTGCATCTGTCGTACACCCCAGCTCGGGGTTGGGATACTCCCTCCTTGAGGACGAATTCCACTCCGCTCTGTCGTCCGCTGTGGCTGGGTATGTAGCATCATGCTTTGCCACCGCTGGTCTCTCACCTCTGCCGCCTGAACCCCTGACTGTCCAGGCAGCCCGCACGGCCCCCGACTCGTCGCTGTGGGAGAAGGCCATGACGGCCGAGCTTGATGCACTCGCGGAGCACGGGGTGTATGAGCTTGTGGATCTTCCACCCGGTCGCAAGGCAGTTGCAGCTAAGTGGGTGTACCGTCGCAAACTCAATCCAGACAACACAGTCGAGCGGTACAAAGCACGCCTCACCGCAAAGGGCTTCTCTCAGATCCCTGGCGTTGAATTTGACGAAACTTTCGCACCAGTCGGGCAATACACAACGGCCAGAGCTCTCTTGGGCTTGGTCGCTCAGCACGACTGGGAGCTTGAACAGATGGACGTCAACAATGCCTTTCTCCATGGCAGGTTGGATGAGGAGATCTACATGGTGCAGCCACCCGGCTTCTCAGATGGAACGAACCGGGTATGGCGCTTGCGCAAAGCTCTCTACGGACTTAAGCAGTCCCCACGGTGTTGGAACCAAGAGATTACAGCAACTCTTGAAAAGGGTGGGTACCAACGCAGCCCTATGGATCCGGCCTTGTTCCTGAGCGACCCCACCAAGCCACTAGTCGCCATCCTCGTCTACGTGGATGACCTTCTCATCGCCTCTCTGGATGCCTCTTCTGTCCAGTCAGTCAAGGCCTTGCTTCAATCGGCTTACAAAATGAAGGACCTTGGTCCCGCTCGAGTCTTCCTTGGCATGGAGTTGGAACGTGATCGCCAACGTCGTACCCTACACGTCCATCAGGCTGCATACGTGCGCAGCCTGGGGGAGCGCTTCGCTCCATTACTCATATCCGTTCCCACTGCATCCACTCCCATGACACCAGCTGGCCAGTCCTTGCTCAAGTCTCGGGAGGTATCTGCACTGGGGGAGACAGTCGACATGACAGACTATCTCAGAGTCATCGGCTCCTTGATGTACCTCGCCACCACCACGCATGCCGATGTGGCGTTTGCAGTGAACTTCCTCTCTCAGTTCTCTCAGTGTCCCCGCGAGCGTCATCTCGAGGCCGCATTGCGGGTTGTGCGTTATGCACTCTCCACTCCCCGTATTCGACTGCACTTTCGTGCACAGCCCTCAGTTGTGGTGGACGGTTTCACAGACAGTGATTGGGCCCATGACACTGATGCCCGCAGCCGCACAGGCTACATCTTTCTTGTCGGCGGCACTGCGGTCTCCTGGAAAAGTGGCAAGCAAGGATGTGTTGCACGCAGTACCGCTGAGGCTGAGTATGTTGCACTTGGCGCTGGCACATGTGAGGCTGTCTGGCTGTGTCGTCTGTTGCAGCAGCTGCGTGTTCCCATTTGCTGCATCACTCTGCGCTGCGACAACCAAAGCACAAAGGCCATTGCTGAAAACAGCGGCATGCATCATTCANACGCACCAAGCACATCAATGTGGAGCACCATTTTGTCCGCGAGTGCATTACTGCAGGCATTGTCCAGGTTGCTTGGGTGGACACACGGTCTCAGAGAGCTGACTTTCTCACGAAGGCCCTCAGTCGTAATGTGTTCAAAAGTGCTGTCCACGCTGTTGGTCTCCTCTGTCCACATGATCCAGGCTGAGTCATTGACTGTCCAGGTCTTGCATGTTTTTATCACCTCTCGTGATTCCTCTTTGTTGCTCCTGTGTGTATGGGTTGATTGACTGCGGGGCATGGGGGAGTGTTGAATTTCGTTGGCCACTCACAACTCTGTGCCCTCTTGCCCATCACACACTGTGCATTTATGTGTACAGATTAATTGACATGGCTCTACCCGGGGATGCAACTGACGTGGCAACTCTGACAGGGGTCATAGTTGCCCTCTTACACCTGCCACAGCCTCTCACCGGGAATCCTCTCATGGCCATTGTCTGACATATGTTTCTCATGATTCTATGATGCGGTAGATGCTAGGGACGTACATTCTGACTGCCGTACCCTGCATCATGTTGCTTGCCTTGAGTGTGTTCTGGGGGAGATGCATTTCCCGGGTGCTGATCCTTAGGGGGCCACCGTGCCGGTTTTGGCCGTGCATCGGTGAGTAGCCGCCCTCGGGTAATTCCGAGAGGTCGGGCTCAACCCCCGGGTGGCGGCACTTGCTTGCCCGAGCTCGTTGCTCGTGGTGGGTGAGCGCTCACCGGTTCTAGTCTCTCTCCCCCCCCTCACTCGCTCTTGTCTTGGATGTACCATTGAGTAAGAAAGGCAAAACTTGCGCATCCATGGATCCATGGCGTTGCATGCCTCTTGCGTGCTCTTGCCTGTCGTCACACCCGTGACCTAGGAAGATTCCCAGCAATTACAGAGAGATCATGAGAGGCAAGAGTGGCGAGCAAGCAAACTCTTAACAACCGGATGACTGGGCCACCCACTCGGATGGCTAGGAGTGGGGCTCAGCCACCACCCCGAGGTCGAACCAAATCGGTCGGCAAGAAGTTGCCGTGATTTCTTGCACCTCGGAACAGTTGAGTGTGGCTTCGTAGGATGAGCAACCCAGTGCACTAATCTACAAGTCTAGCCAAGCATGCATATCAATCACAGAGAGAACCACATCGACCACGAGCGTATGCGGATGCATGTACCCCCCACGTACTTCTCTCATGCTTTAGCAAAGTGAAAGCTAATCACCACATGTTGCTAACAACACATTGTTGTGATTTGTGATGTTCCTGTCGACCTATACAGTTTACTGTGACCACTCGGTCGTGTCCATACCCGTGCAGATCCCTCATGCGGACCCATGTGGTACCGGTGCGTCGTCTGGTGGTGGACGACCAGCTTGGAGCTGGCCGATGACCGTCCCAGAGCTCTGGACGCTGCATGGGACCTCCTGTAGTTTTTTCTGCACCACGTAGGAGTTCAATGGTGGACTGGTCAATGGGCCCGATTTTCATGATTTTGCATTGTGTGTCCACCGTTTGATGCCGGATACATGCATGTGACTAGTTATAGTTGTTCGTCTTTGCGCATCTCTCATTGTGCTCTGTTGTGTCCTCCCAGCTTGTGTACATCCGCGTGCAGATGACTGAAGGCGAGACTCGACGCTGATGGAGTGTCATCCGGTGGAGCTGACGCACGCTGAGGTCTACTCGCAGTTTGCTGGAGCCTCCTCTCTCCGGCGACGTGCTCAGCTCCATCGGCAGGCCTCCTTGGCGGTCGTGCTGCCGGCGGTCACTGCCACCGCAGTTGGTGTCTTCATGCATCCAGCGCGTCCCATCGCGTCTGCATCGTCATGCTCTGCCTAGGGTTCTTGTTGCATGCTGTATGGTCCTGTTCGGCATCATGGACCACCGTAGGCACTGCCCGGGTTCGGGCAACCATAACTCTTTGCTACTATTTTTCTAGCTGATTCTGACCGCACGATTGCGTCCGCAGCGTTGGTATTATGGTATGGTCCAGTTTTCAGGCAAAACGGACGACGCCCGGGTTTTGGGCTGTCGGGCGTCTGGTGTTGAAGTTTGTTGGTCACTCACATTTCTCTTCCCCTTGTCTCCACCTCCGTGCACACACTTGTACAGATTGATTAACATGGCCTCACCTGGAGAGACGCCCAGCAACTCCACCATGACTGGCATCTTTGGCGTGCTTCTTCAAAGAGGGTCATCTGACACTTACATGCCCATAACTTGACTCTCATCACGTGTGGAACAAATGCTAGGGCCCGTACACTCTAACTGCCGTGCCCTGTATAATGCTTGCCTTGAGTGTCTTGTGTGGAGCTGCACTACCCGGGTGCTGATCCTTGGGGGCCACCTTGCCGGGTTGTACCCGTGCAGTGGTGAGTAGCCGCCACTTGGTTTTATGCCAAGCGGTCGGGCTCGACCCCCGGGTGGCGGTGTGCACTTGCTTGGGTGTGATGCCCGTGACGAGTGCATGCTCAGTGGATGCTAAGTCTCGCTCCCTCCTCTCACTCTTTGTCTTGGTTCTCTTGAGCTAATGAAGGTAAGCGTTCCCACATCCATGGCGTCGGTAACCCCTTGCCCATGACTGAGTGTTCTCACATGCTCATCCTAGGAATGTTCCTAGCAACTACTGGAATTAGAGCAAGTGTGACTCTCCTCCACTGCTCATTGATCCTCGGCACTCTCTTTGGTGCATCTCTCGCACCCGTGGCACTCTTGACCACTCAACGCCTCCGTGGCGTGTGACTCTTGTCACCGTACCCCGACACCGAGCAGCAGCTTCTAGCAGCTTCTCAGTGTCCCTCACTGATCCGCTTGCAGCAGCCGCACGAGATCGCGTACGGCTACTCCCGCGTCACCCCACGTTTCGAACCGTCTCAACACCAAAGTGTTGCTGCTGCTCGTGGTCACGCCCAACTCTAGCGCACCATCTCAGTGCAACCCAGCCCACGCAGCCCTCCTCTGCTACTCTCGGCAATTTGCGGCTGCCTCAATCTCTCACGGTCGTGCATTTGCGAGCGGCCGTCTGGCGTCACCTTGCTGACTCCGCAGCCCGCAACGACCCTCTTGTTGACCCGGCTGCCCTCAGCTTCTCTCTGAACAGCTACACTGGATTCCCCACCTCTGGATGGGACTCCAGACGAGGAGCTCGACTCTCCTCATACAGCAGCACGCCACGTCAACGACGGGTGGGAGGACTATCACCCTCCCCCTCCTCCGGACACGGACACCCCTCTGTGGTTCCGGATGCTAGACACTGACTACTGGCGCAACGAGTTGGCTGAATCGGACGGGAGGGAGGCTGCTGCACGGGAGGAGGAAATTAATCGCCAGGTGTACACAGCCGACGACCTCCCACCGTCTCCTCCCCGTCCTCCAACTATGCAACCGCCCACAGGCACACAGTCATCCAGTCCAGCATCAGCTTCTAACCCCACAACAGCACCAGCACCTACCGCAGCAGCAGCTGCTGGACCGTCATCTCCACCTGAGGTCCATGGTGTGATCCCGGTTCTCCCAGTTCACACCGATTCCGTTGGCTTGGCAGGTGCAATCCTGGACGCAGCTTCAGGTGCAGTAGCAACCTTTGCAGCAACTGCCCGTGCTTGCAGGGCCCCTACTCAGACCGCTCTTGGTCGCGCCGCCGAAGCCTACGCTCACACAGCGACCTCTCTTACACTGCTTGCCACTGCAGCAGCCAACATCGCCACTCAGATCACAACAGCAGCATCATCTGTCGCCACTACAGCCTCATCTGCTGCCGACTCCACCGCAGCCGCTGTCGTCTCCATTCGTGCATCTATTGCATCGGCAGTTCTGACACCTACTGGAGTTCAGCGAGAGCTGACGCCACACGTCACCACGGGCGTCCTGGTCGCATCTACATCTGCAGCCGTGGCGGGGGCAATCATCACCGGGCTCCTCTGCCTCACCGTGGCAATCGCAGGGTGGGTTGCCGTTCTCTTCTCCTCAGCCGCAGCAGTGGTGGCGCCCCTCTTCGCCTTACTGCCTCGGCACCAGCATGGTGAGCACCTCCTCACTCCACACTCTGCATTGTGTCCACATTTATCTCCTTCTCTCCCTTCTCTCCCCACACTCCAAGCATGCCAGGACCAGAGGAAACTATAGAGGCTCTTCAAGCCGCCCTTAGTGAGGCGCAAGCGGCACGGCGCAAGGCAGAGGATGAGCTGCATAGGAACAGTGAGGCACAGCACGAGCTAGCTGCCATAGTGGCGGCCCTAGTCATAGACCGCTTGCGGGCCGTTCCTGCTCTTGCGGCTGTTCTTCCCTCTGATGACATTGCATCCGCTGACTCCTCTATGCCACCCAGCGGTGCTGTTCCCAACTCCTCCTCTCCCGCTCTCTCAGCAGCTGCCTTAGCTCGGGCACTCCTACCCATGCGACACAGGGACTTTGAAACTCCACCACCACATTTCACATCCAAACTCACCTTCACCTCCTGGGAGACGTGCTTCAGTGCGTGGGCCCAAGGAGAACTGCTGTGGGAATACTACTCACCTGCAAAAATGCCGTTTGTTCCACAGCCAGCAGAAGCAGCTCGTGCCGTCCGTGCTCTCATAACCGCCGGCCCAGAAAGTCTGCTTGACGACATTGGTACGTATAACGCAGATTCTATCCGCGGTACTCTAGCTGACCCTGTCGGCGCATACGCTCTCATATGTCGCCGCAAAACGGTTACTGGGCATGCTGCCCAGAGCGCTCTGACCGTACAATTCAACACCTTACAGATGCGTGCTGATGAAACAGCCGATGAGTACTGGGCACGGAGTCTGCGCCTGCTGCGCGACCTTGGCAAAGCTGCGCCTGGTCCTCTGTCTGCTTGCTTGTCCATTGTTGCTGGATTGATCCCTGAACTTTCAGACCTCTACCTACATGTCTCACAGGCAGAACTCGAGCGCCTTGCCTCCTCACCCCTCCCTGCGGACACACCCCCAGGGATTGGGCCCCTCTACGACTTTACTGCTTCCCGTCTCACTGACTGGTGGAACAGTCTTCAGAACAAGCGCATGCACCGCGCTGCCCTCGCTGCCGTGACCACCTCCTCTTCCTCCTCTGTAGTTGCCTCTCCTCTCTCTTCCTCCACCTCCTCTGCAGTCTCCCATGTGACTCAAGAGACCGTCCGTGGTGGGGGTGGTGGCTCAAACCACAACGGGGGCCAGGGTGGGGGCAGAGGGCGTGGGGGTGGACGCAAGGGCAAAAACTCCTCTGGTGCCCCCATCGGCTCTGAAGTCACCTGCTGGAACTGTGGTGCTGCTGGCCACTCCGCTCCAAAGTGCACAGCTCCACGTGATGATGCCCNCCGTGGTGGGGGTGGTGGCTCAAACCACAGCGGGGGCCGGGGTGGGGGCAGAGGGCGTGGGGGTGGACGCAAGGGCAAAAACTCCTCTGGTGCCCCCATCGGCTCTGAAGTCACCTGCTGGAACTGTGGTGCTGCTGGCCACTCCGCTCCAAAGTGCACAGCCCCACGTGATGATGCCCGTCTGGCGTCCTCGATGCATACCCACTGGGCCCGCACTGGACTCACACCATCGACGGCCACAACAGCGGCGACCGTGGGCTCTCCATCCTCATCCACCTCCGCCTCAGCCCTCTCCACCACATCCGCACCACTTCAGCCATCTCCTTCACCTCCCAGTACTTGGGGCTGGATTCCGCCTCCTGGCGGACCTCCTTACCATGGACCACCCTCCTCCCACTACTCAGCACCGTCTTGGACGCGGGAGGATGGGGTCCCATCTGATCGCTCCTCCGACCGTTCCTCTGACCGCTCCTCGGACCGTCGTGACGAGGAGCGCGCCCTTGAGCGCCACCTCGTTGAGCTGCTCCACCTTCGTTCTCATGGAGGTGAGAGTGTGAGTGGCTAGTGTCGTGTGTCTGTCTGTGAGTCTGATGCCACTCTGCGGGGTGCTGCGTCTGGTGGGGTGTAAGGGGAGATGCCTGATGTTCGTGATTGGATTGAAGATTGGCAGTCCCATACGTTTCCCACTCGTCTTGGCACATCATCTCCCGTGTCATCACGTGGCACTGTTGCCATCTGCCTTGTCCTCCCCACCACTTGTGCGACACCAAGCCTCTGGATCATTGATTCAGGGGCCACCCACCACATGACGTCCTGTCGTTCCTCCTTTGTCTCCCTTGGCCCAGTTGGCTCTGTTCGCTCTGTCTGCAAAGGCTCTGGCCAGCTTCTCCCTGTTCATGGAGTTGGCGTTGTCAAGTTTGTCGGTCCTGGTGGCACTGTGTATCTCCCTGATGTGTTGTATGTTCCTGACCTGGAGGTGAGTCTGGTCTCTGTCACCACCCTTGACGATCAGGGCATGGACTTCTCGTCCAGTCGCGGCATTGCTTCCATCTCTCTGCACTCATCTGGACATGTTGTTCTCCGCGGCGTGCGCTTTGACCGGCTCTTTCGTGTGCCACTGTCCCTTCCCTCATCTTCCACTGCCTCTGCTCTTGTTCACGTGGCACCATCCCTGTCCCCCGCTCACACTGCGCTCTTGCATCGCCGGCTGTGCCACCTTCACACTGCTGCCATTCAACGCCTCCTGCGCCTCCAGCCTGCCGTGGGCCTTGACCTCGCCACCTATTCACCCCCATGTTCCACCGACTGTCTCGACTGTGCCTCTGGCAAGATGCACCGCTCCTTGTTCTCCTCCTCTGAGTCCACCACCTCTCATCCTCTTGAGCTGGTTCACGCTGACGTGATGGGTCCTCTTCCTCACACGTTCTTGGGTGGTCTTGGTCGCTATGTTCTTTGCTTAACTGATGACTTCTCCCGTTACCGGTGGGTCTTTGCCCTCCGTCACAAAAGTGATGTCAGTGACATCATTGAGGCCTGGCTTCCCCAGGCGGAACGGGCCTGTCTCCGNGATGCACCGCTCCCCGTTCTCCTCCTCTGAGTCCACCACCTCTCATCCTCTTGAGCTGGTTCACGCTGACGTGATGGGTCCTCTTCCTCACACGTTCTTGGGTGGTCTTGGTCGCTATGTTCTTTGCTTAACTGATGACTTCTCCCGCTACCGGTGGGTCTTTGCCCTCCGTCACAAAAGTGATGTCAGTGACATCATTGAGGCCTGGCTTCCCCAGGCAGAACGGGCCTGTCTCCGCCCTCTGCACGTGTTTCGCAGTGACCGCGACGGTGAGTTCCTCGGTCCCACTTCCCGCTTTCTTGAATCTCGTGGGGCTCGACTTGAGTGCACCGCTCCTTACACCCCGCAAAAAAATGGCGTGTCTGAGCGTTGGAACCGGACCCTTGCTGACGGTGTACGATCTCTCCTTACTGCATCCGGTCAGTCTCCATTGTTGGCTTTTGAAGCTATGTCCTACATGACGTGGGTGTGGAACAGAGTCCCTCATGGTCCTCTTCCCCACATTGTCACTCCCTTCGAACGTTGGACAGGTTGTCGTGCTGACTTGCGTCTTGCACGCGTCTGGGACTGCCTTGCCTCTGTTTGGCTTCCAGTCGACCACCGCGATGGTAAACTGTCCCCCGGCGGTCGCATCTGTATCTTCCTTGGTATCTCTCCCTTCTCAAAAGCTTGGCGCTTCTGGGATCCCTCACGCAGTCGCGTCATCGAGTCTCGGGATGCCTTGTTCTTCGAACACTTGTTCGAACGCGACGTTCCCCGTTTCTCTGGGCCTTTACCTCCACTTGGTCGGGCTGGGGGTGGTCTGTCCTCTCCTTCTAGAGTCTCTACTCTTCCCTTTGCGCGTTCCCCGGCCCCCTCTCCATATCCTGCCATTGCGTCTCCTTCTTCTTCTGGTGTGCAACCTGTCTCCCCTGTTGTACAGTCTATCTCTCCCGCCGACTCTGTGCTGCCCACCTTGCCTACTCTTGTTTCCCACTCCTCGTCTACTGACAATGCACACCCTGCCTCTCCAGCGGTCTCGGCACACCCCAACTCTCCCTCTGTACCCGTCTCTCCGGCTGTTACTGTGCAACCAACGTCTCCCTTCGACACTACACATGTCACCTCACCAGTCCCGTCTGCATCCACGAAGTCTGTTCCACCCGTGTCACCATACACACGTGGCGATCGTCTCCGTGCTCTCCCTTCTCAGTCCCATCCTGTCATTTCTGGTGATCCGGGCCTCCGTGCTCTCGGCCTTGTGACCTCTGGCCTGTCTGTCGCAGCATCCGTTGTCCACCCCAGCACTGCCCTTGGCTACTCCCTGATCGAGCAAGAGTTTCACTCTGCTCTCTCATCGTCAGTCACTGGGTATGTCGCCTCATGCTTTGCCACTGCTGGTCTCTCACCTCTCCCACCTGAGCCTGTCACAGTGCAGGCAGCGTGTGCAACCACTGACTCCTCTCTATGAGAGCAGGCCATGAAGGCCGAACTTGACGCATTGTCAGAGCACAATGTGTACGAATTGGTAGATCTACCCCCAGGCCGCAAGGCCGTTGCGACTAAGTGGGTGTACCGTCGAAAACTTCACCCAGACAACACTGTGGAAAGGTACAAGGCAAGACTCACTGCAAAGGGGTTCTCCCAGATTCCTGGGGTGGACTTTGATGAGACATTCGCGCCAGTAGGCCGCTATACCACTGCCAGAGCGCTGCTCAGCCTAGTCGCTCAGCATGACTGGGAGTTGGAGCAGATGGACGTCAACAATGCCTTCTTGCATGGCAAACTGGATGAGGAGATCTACATGGTGCAGCCACCCGGTTTCTCAGATGGCACAACCCGCGTGTGGCGACTGCGCAAAGCCCTCTATGGGCTTAAACAGTCACCTCGCTGGTGGAATCAAGAGATCACAGCAACCTTGGAGAAGGGTGGCTTCAGAAGGAGTCCAGTGGACCCTGCTCTATTTCTCAGTCCCCCTTCACAGCCGTTGGTGGCCAATCTCGTGTACGTCGACGATCTTCTCATTACGTCTCCAAACATGTCAGCGGTCTCTGTGGCTAAGTCCCTCCTTCAAGCAGCCTACAAGATGAAAGACTTGGGGCCGGCTCGAGTCTTTTTGGGCATGGAACTCGAGCGGGACCGATCACGCTGCACTCTGCACGTGCACCAGGCCGCGTATGTTCACAGCCTAGGGGAGCGCTTCCAGTCACTCCTCACTACAGTTCCCTCCGCCTCTACACCCATGACTCCCGCTGGGCAGCCACTGCTGAAGTGCAGTGGCTAGGGTGTCAAGTACCGCAACCAGTCTTCACTCGTACTAGTTTTTGCCTAAACTAGTAGACTAGCTACTAGTTTAGGCAATAGTTTTGGCCTCAATTGGATGGGAATTAACACTTGATCAAGGCTCACAAGCAGTGGCATTTTATAGCCACTGATCTAAGCTTTCCAGAACACTAAAGCATGCCAGATTTGGAGCTTCCTAGCAGATTCTATGGATTCTAGAGTGCTCCTTGGTAGGCTGTGCTTTTCCCACCTAGGAAGGCATCCCTTCCCTCCTCTAGAAGCTTCTGCCCCTTCCTAGATTCCTCAGATTGCTTCTAGTAGGAGGGAAGGTGTCCAGAAGACCAAGACACCTCAAGATGCCTTGTAGGACAAGTCACCCCTTCTAGAAGGTGTGCCACCTTCCTGGACCCTCACCTGGGCTTCTAGAAACTTAAAGAGGAACTCTAGAGGTTGAGCTAGCTTCCTGGCATCTATTTTCCACCTCCCTTAAGGCAGGGCAGAATTTCATCTTGTGGGACTTGAACCCGGGCCCCTGCCTCTAGAGGTGGACACCATTAACCACTAAGCCACTAAGGCTTTTCGTTTTGGTGTTCCTTTTTGGAGTCACTCCTGCCATGGTGAGGAGCATCATTCCCACAATCTCCCCCTTGCGCGTCACCCATGGCAGTTGTCCATGCTCAGCGTGCAATTCAAGAGGCTTGGGAAAGCCCAAGCTCCATACAAGTAGCATCATGCCTGTCCTTGGGTTGCGCCTTTGTCATGGCATCAGCAAGCATGTGCTTTGTGCCGCAATGCACAAGGACCACATCACCCTTTGCAACAAGGTCTCGTGTAAAGTGATGCCGGATCTGTATGTGCTTGGTCCTCCGGTGTAGCGCAGGGTTCTTGGTCAGGCTGATGGAACTCATGTTGTCAACATTGACTGCCGTTGGCTTCTTTTGCGGCACCCCAATCTCCTTGAGCAATCGCCGCAGCCATAGTGCCTCCTTTGCGGCTTCCGCGAGTGCAATATACTCCGCCTCAGTGCTGGATAGAGCCACACTGTCCTGCTTCCGGCTTGCCCAAGACACCGCTGCACCACCAAGCACAAAAACATAGCCTGATGTTGACTTGCGGTCATCAACGTCACCTGCCCAATGAGCATCAGAGTAGCCAACCAACTCGAGGGAGTCAGTCCGCGCTCCCCCTCCAAGCACAAGTCGTGAATGTGTCGTTGCCTTCAAGTAGCGGAGGATTCTCTTCACCGCTTGCCAATGTAGCGGCCCCAGATCAGCAACATAGCGGCTCACTTGTCCTTCAGCAAAGGCAAGGTCAGGCCGCGTCGCCATCATGGCATACATTATGCTGCCAACTGCAGACTGGTACGGTACTCCAGCCATTTCCGCCTTCTCGTCCTCCGTGCTCGGGTCCATGCTCATGCTCAGCTCACATGTCGTTGTCATAGGTGTGCCGATGGGGTTTCACTCCTCCATGTTGTAGCGGCGGAGCACCTCCTGCACATATTTTTCTTGACCCATCTCCAGCGTGCGTGCTTTGCGGTCCCTCTTGATGGCGATGCCAAGGTAGTACTCAAGCTTGCCCATGTCTGTCATCTTGAACCGGCCGCCAAGCTATTGCTTCAGGCTCTTGAGCTCTCCCTCATCCGAAGACACAAGGATGAGGTCATCCACGTAGAGGACGACAATTTGGTGGAGTCGTGGCTGATTAAGCACGTACACGCTGTGATCGGCCTCGCAGCGCTTGAAGCCAAGCTCACCCATGAAACTATCCATTTTGAGGTACCACATGAGCGGAGCTTGCTTCAGTCCATAGAGCGCCCTGCAAAGCTGGCACACCTTCCCTTGCGGCGCATCCACCCCCTCTGGCACCTCCATGTAGACTTCCTTGTCCAGGTCGCCATTGAGAAACGCGGTTTTCACGTCCATTTGGTGGATTTTGTAGTCGCGTGCCACTGGCACCGAGAGGATAGTACGGATGGAGGCAAACTTGGCAACTGGTGCAAAGGTCTCGTCGTAGTACTCCCCTTTTCTCTGGGCATATCCTTTCGCCACCAGCCACGCCTTGTACCGCTCCACCTTCCCCTCCTTTGTGAGCTTCTTCCGGAAGATCCACTTGGAGCCGATGATTTTCTCGCCCTCCGGCCGGTCAACCAGCTCCCAAGTGCCGTTCTCCTCGTGGGAGGCAAGCTCAGATTTTATTGCTCCCTCTCACTCAGCCCCATCCTTCCGTTGCAATGCCTCCTTTACAAATTGAGGCTCCTCTTGCGTGAAGAAGGCTTGTGCAAGACCAGTCCAAATGCCCTTGTTGGCATCATACCTTCTTGTCTTTCTTCGCACACGGTTACTCGTGCGGGGCTCTTGAGGCGGTTGTTGTTGTTGTTGTCCCCTTTTGGCGCCATCCTCTCCAAGCGCCTGCTCCCCTTCTCTTGGAGACCTTGGAGACATCTGTTGACTCCCCACCTCCACATCCATCTCCGGTGCTTCGGATTCCTCATCCGAACTGGCCGGAATAAAGTCTGCCGCTTGCCCATCCCTCAGGCGATGCTCTCCGGTTGGTGGTGATGCGAGGACGTCACCCTCATTCACGTCCTCCGGCGTCTCCCCCTCAAGGAGTGGCATCCACTCCCCCTTCTTGGAGAGACCTGCCTCCTTGTCTGTCCAACGGCTTTTCTCGTCGAACGTGACGTCGCGACTCCGCAAAATCTGCTGCCTCCTTGGGTCAAAGAGCCGATACGCCTTGCTTCCGCTCTCATATCCAAGGAAAATACACCGNTCTCTTGGAGACCTTGGAGACATCTGTTGACTCCCCACCTCCACGTCCATCTCCGGTGCTTCGGATTCCTCATCCGAACTGGCCGGAATAAAGTCTGCCGCTCGCCCATCCCTCAGGCGATGCTCTCCGGTTGGTGGTGATGCGAGGACGTCACCCTCATTCACGTCCTCCGGCGTCTCCCCCTCAAGGAGTGGCATCCACTCCCCCTTCTTGGAGAGACCTGCCTCCTTGTCTGTCCAACGGCTTTTCTCGTCGAACGTGACGTCGCGACTCCGCAAAATCTGCTGCCTCCTTGGGTCAAAGAGCCGATACACCTTGCTTCCGCTCTCATTTCCAAGGAAAATACACCGGCGGTTATGCGGGTCCAGCTTGCTCCGTCCCTCACGTGCCTGCACCATTACATGTGCAACACAACCAAATGTGCCGAGGTGACCGACTGCCGGCTTCCTCACGCTCCACACTTCTTGTGACATCTTCCACGCATTGCTCTCCTTGTCCTTCAGCGGCTTGGTTGGCATGAGATTCATGATGTACGCTGCTGTCCTTGCCGCCTCCGCCCAATACCGTTGTGTAAGGCCGGCGTCGCTCAACATGGATCGCACCATGTTACGGATTGTGCGATTTTCTCTCTCTGTGACGCCATTCTGTTGTGGGGAGTGTGGAGTTGTTTTGTGCCACTCAATCCCCTTGCTCTTCATCCACCCAAGGCACCCCGCATATTCACCGCCATTGTCACTCCAGAACGCCTTCACCTTCAACTCTGTTTGCCGCTCCACATCAGCCACAAACTGTTGCATGCACGCAAGGACCTCACTCTTCTGCTTCATTTGGTAGAGGTAGAGTTTCCGACTGTGGTCATCGATGAAGGTGAGGAAGTAGCGAGCTCCACCGATGGAGCTCTCAAGCGGTCCACACACATCTATGTGTACCACGGCCAGTTTTGCCGATGCACGCGTCCCCTTGGCGACAAACGGCTGCCAAGTTGATTTGCCAATGATGCATTGCTCACACACGGTCTCCTTGGTTCCATCAAGGTCACTGATTTTGAGACCCCGCACCACTTCCCTCTTAGCCATCTCCTTCACTGTTGATGGAGAAATGTGGCAGAGTCGGCGGTGCCATAGGTCCAGGTCTCCTCCGTCCTTCGTTGCAAGATTGGCGGCGTTGGACCCCACCCGGCTGCTGAGGATCATCGCGTGTAGCAGGTACAAGTCCTCCTCCCTCTTGGCACGCGCAATCACCTCATCTTTGCCCTCTTTGCGGGTGACGGCCTCCTTCTTTGTGAAGAGCACCTCAAGTCCCTTGTCGGTAAGGCAGCTGACGGAGAGCAAGTTTGCCCCAAAGTTAGGCATATGCAGCACATCGTAGATTGTGCTCGTGACAGGTTTTCCGTCCACAACTGACTCAATGCGGATGTTACCCTCACCGGCGGCCACCTCTGTTTTTCCATTGGCCACCATCATGCGTCTCTCCGAGGCGCCGTAGGTGACAAATGCCGCCCTGTTGCATTGCGTGTGGCGGCCTGATCCGGAGTCGATGACGGCAACTCCCGGATCCTTCAAGTTGATGGAGTTGTACGCCATGAGGGCGTGCTCATCTTTCTTCCCGCCCCGCTGCGACCGATCTGTTTTCTTCTTAGGACAGTTGCGTGCGTAGTGGCCCTCCTTGCCGCAGTTGAAGCACTCCCCCTTCGTGTCACCCTTCTCAGTGCCCTGTTTGGCACCCTTCCACTTGTCGCCTCGGCCTACACTTTGAGGATGAACTGTGTAAGCTGAAGTTGATGCCGCTGCACTCTCTCGACCGCCACATCGTATCCACTCACTGCGCACGTACTCAGCAACCTTCGGGTGCTTCAGCTCATCAGAAGGCCAGCCACCAAGGACTGTGATCATGGGACTCCAACTGTCTGGCAAGGCCAGAAGGAGGATCATAGCTTGCAACTGAGAGTCGACCTCCCAACCCGTGGCCACGCACTCCGTTGCGAGGGACTCAATCTGCTGCATGATCTCCATGATGTTGTCGCCTTCGTTGGCTCGGAGGGTGACGAGCCGTTTGAAGATGAAGAGCTGATTGGCAAGGTTGCTTGATTGGTAGATGGAGCAGAGTTTTGACCATGCGTCCGCGGCCAGGGTGCATCTTTGGATGTGCCCAAGTTGTGGTGGGCATAACGCGGACGCAAGGAGTGCCAATGCCTTTTTGTTGCGCTTCTTGTATTCCTCCTTCACCTCAGCCATTACAGCCTCCGGTGGAGCAGTCTCATCACCTTTTATGAGCTCAAGCAGTCCCTTGTTGTTGAGGATGACCTCAAACTGCCACCTCCACAAGGCAAAGCCTGTCCCATCAAACTTAAGGATAGCGCGGCTACTCTCTTGCTTGCTGGTTGCCATGTCTTGCTGTTGGAAGCGTGAAATCAAGCTGCCTTTGAACCCCTTAGAGGCGTGGGCCCATAACCCTTTGTTGGCCTAAGGGTGAGTATGCACCCTGGAGGGTCCCTAGCAGTGGCTGTTTCACACCACCAACTGTTTTTGGAGAGACTGAAACTGTGGAGGCAACTGGTTCCAAGGATGGCAAAATCTGGTCAGAGAATGAGGTAATAGTTTTGGCCTCAATTGGATGGGAATTAACACTTGATCAAGGCTCACAAGAAGTGGCATTTTATAGCCACTGATCTAAGCTTTCAAGAACACCAAAGCATGCCAGATTTGGAGCTTCCTAGCAGATTCTATGGCTTCTACAGTGCTCCTTGGTAGGCTGTCCTTTTCCCACCTAGGAAGGCATCCCTTCCCTCCTCTAGAAGCTTCTGCCCCTTCCTAGATTCCTCAGATTGCTTCTAGTAGGAGGGAAGGTGTCCAAAAGACCAAGACACCTNAGCCACTGATCTAAGCTTTCAAGAACACCAAAGCATGCCAGATTTGGAGCTTCCTAGCAGATTCTATGGCTTCTACAGTGCTCCTTGGTAGGCTGTCCTTTTTCCACCGAGGAAGGCATCCCTTCCCTCCTCTAGAAGCTTCTGCCCCTTCCTAGATTCCTCAGATTGCTTCTAGTAGGAGGGAAGGTGTCCAAAAGACCAAGACACCTCAAGATGCCTTGCAGGACAAGTCACCCCTTCTAGAAGGTTTGCCACCTTCCTGGACCCTCACCTGGCCTTCTAGAAACTTAATGAGGAACTCTAGAGGTTTAGCTAGCTTCCTGGCATCTATTTTCCACCTCCCTTGAGGCAGGGCAGAATTTCATCTTGTGGGACTTGAACCCGGGCCCTTGCCTCTAGAGGTGGACACCATTGACCACTAAGCCACTAAGGCTTTTCTTTTTGGTGTTCCTTTTTGGAGTCACTCCTGCCATGGTGAGGAGCATCATTCCAACACCAGCGGTAGCGAGAGAAGTAGTCAGTGAGGGTGAGGACGTAGAGACCATGCTCGCTGACGGACTCGGTGGGGAGAAGACCCATGATGTTCGAATGCACAAGGTCGAGGGGGGCGGACGCACAGGAGGAAGACAAGGGATACGTGGAGTAGTGCATCTTCCCCTGAGCGCAGTCAATGCACTCAGTTGGGCACAGGATGGGAAAAGTCTCTGGGTCAAGGCCCTTGGCCGGCTGGGTGCGGAACATGCTGTCTACAACGGCAGAGTGTACGTGGCAGAGGCGGCGATGCAAGAGGCGAGTGTGTTGAGGAGAAAGTGTACTGGTGATAAACACATGGCCTGTGGCGGCCGATGCGGAGGAGACGGAAGGAGAGGCGAGGTAGATGCCACAAGTTGCCACAAGCGGTGGCATGCAGCACAACAAGGCTAGACGGACGCAACAGCACAGTGCCAACACCACGCAAGTGCAGAACGTCCATGCTCATGCGGTCAAGGGCAGTGACGGACAGAAGGCTGAGCTCAAGACGAGGGACGAAGAAGACATTGGTTAGAAAGACGTCACCGGAGGGATCACGGAAACGAACGATGCCAACACCACGGACAGGCAACACGTGGCCTGAGCCTGTCCGGACACTGGAAAAATCACCTAGAGGACCGAGTAGACTAAAGGCCTCACGATAGGCCGTCATGTGATGCGTGGCTCCGGAGTCGATGATCTAGGTCTCAGCAAGGTCCTTGACTGGGGTCGCAAGATCACTGATAGTCACATGGCAACAAGGAAGGGACGCGGATGCGGTGGAAGGAGGTGCGAATCAAAACTGCCAATCGTCAAGCCAAGCAACGTCATCCTCGGAGGGAATAGCGGAAACCATGAAAGACGACGAGACAGATGAGGAAATGGGACACGACCGTAGCTCAGCCTCAGTCATGCATGGCTGGTCAGGGGAGCAGGAAGTGATGCAACTCGCACTTCCCTGGGGAGTAGGGCGAGGCAGGCCGAGCTGGAGCACGATGAACTGCTCGAGCTGGCGCTCACGGGAGGATGGCCCGGGAGTGTAGACGGAGTGCGGGGTGATGGTGCCGGCGCCTGGGTAGAAGGAGGACTTTGCCGGGGGCGACGGCTGCGGCGCTGGTGTCGGCCGGACCGGCAAAGCAACTGGAGTGGTGGAGCTACTGGACGAGGCGAAGGTGTCAGAGCCGGCGACAACCACGGCGGCAGAGGCTAGACGGCACTCGCGCTGGCGATGCATGGTGGCGATGACGCGGGCCTCATTCGTTGGTTGAGGGCACGTGTACCACCCGTGCCCGGGCTAGCCACAATTGTGGCAGACCGAGCGGCCAGTGCTGGACCCGGTCGACGACTGCTGCTGCTGCTAATGCTGACCTGCCTTTCTTGTTGCGACACTTCTTCTTCCCCGACGAGGATGAGGTAGCTGCGGCGGGGGAGGCGACGGCCACGGAGGCGACGGCAGGGGAGGCGACGGCAGGGGAGGCGACGGCAGGGGAGGCGACGACAGGGGAGGCAACGGCCTCCGTGCGCTGGCGTCGAGACTCTAGACAGGCTTCCTCAATGCGGAGGGAGAGCTCGTATGCCCAGGGCATGAGGGTGCCCTGGGCTGCCATGGTGGAGAGAATGTCGTAAAGGTAGTGGATGAAGACGTCTACATACGCTTCAGTGGTACCGCACTTGATGGTGAGGAGCGTGGCCAAAGGGGATGGGGTAGCGGTCTCAAGGCGACAAAGGATGTCCTCCGCCCGCTACTAGTAGGAGGTGACCGTTTCGGTCTCCTCCATGTGCAGGGAGTTGAACTTTCGCAGCAGGCGGCTAGTCTAAGCGTTCCTGGACAGGCGATGGGGTCAAGTGAGAACGTGCCACCCAGCTCCGGTGGCACCAACGATGAAGTCGCCCAAGAAGGGCTCGAGGGCGAGGCGGGAAGCTGGAGGGGCGACAGGGATAAGAGCCCGGACGGCACGACCAGCGTCATACAGCTGGTCGGCCAGGCTGGTGTCATACGGCAGGGTGTAGTATGCCCATAGGCCCTCACCCTGCACCCAGATGCTGAAGCTGAGCTCCCAGCTCCGGAACTGCTTGCCAGCTTGAAGCGGTGGTGGCGGCATCTCAAAGTCCTTTTGCGTGCGGCCAGCACCCAAAGTGGGGCTAAGGACGGAGGTCACTGTCTACCGCTGGTGCGGAATCTACTGCTACGCAAGGTATTGCGTGGCAGCAGACACAGCTAGGCTGGCGCACCCTAGAGGAGGGAAGGACGGAGGCGCATTGGGGACAGACTGGGAGACGTACGGGTGTAGTGCCACAAGCTGTTGTATTAGAGCGGCGAGCTGTTGCTAAAGAGCAGCGAGAGGGTCAGGGTTATCGCCAACGACGTCAGAGGGCTGCTGGCGCTACTGTTCCTCTTGCTGTTGCTGCTGCTTTCGCTGTTTCTACTGCTCCTGTTACTGCTGCTCCTGCTTCTCCTACTGGTCCTGCTGCTCTTGCTGCTCCTGCTGCTCTTGCTGCTCCTGCTGCTCTTGCTACTGCTGATCCTGCCGCCGCTACTGCTACTGCTGCTGCAGCGGCTGCAAGAAAGGAGGGGTGGGGGTCCGTCCAAGAGAGGAGGTCCTTTCCCTAGTGGGGCTACCAGCCATGGTGTGATGCCCTTTGTTTTTGTTTTTTTGCATTTTTTTCTCTTTGTGGGTTGATGATGTTAGCAGTGGGGTCTGCTGAGGGTGGTGGACGTCTGCCCACCATTAGGATGACTTCCCCCTTCCCTTGTCCCTTTCTTTGGTTTTTTTTAGTTGATGATGTCAGCAGTGATGTCAGCAGAGACGTCAGTAGCGAGATGCTCATGTCAGCAGTGGCAGTTGTTGGGGCCGCTACTGCAACTGCTGTTACTGCTGCAACTACCGCTACTACTGCTGTTTGCTACCGCTGCAACTATTGCTACAGTTGGTGCTGCTGCTGTTACAATTGTTGCTGCTGTTGCTACTGCTACCGCTACTGCTGCTGCGGCTACTACTACTGCTGCTATTGCTACGGCTGCAGTTGTAGCAGCAGTTGCTGCTGCTACGGGCTGTTGCGGCTGCAGTTGCAATAGCATTTTCTGCTGCTGCGGGCTGCTATGGCTGCCAAGGCTACTACAGTATCGAAGGCAGTTGCTACAGCGGCGGCAGCGAAGCAGGATGGGTGGGGGAATCTGTTTTTCTCTTTTTTTCTTCTTCTCTTCCTCGTCTGTCACAACGGGCAGCTGCCCGCTGTCAGTAGCGAGCAGCGGGCTGCTGCTCGCTGGTAGCAAGCTGCTCCTCGCTAGTAGCAGCGGGCTGCTGCTTGATACTCGCTCGTTGCGGGTAGCGAGCAGCAGCAGCCACTGCTGGCAGCTGCTCTCTATAGGAGCTGCTGCGGCTGGCTGCTGCTGTGGTTTGTTGCCACGTCTGTTGCAGCCTGTTGCTGTTGCTGCATGCTGCTGCCGCTGCTATTTGCTGCTCATGCTCCTCGCTGCTGCTGCGGGCTGATGTTGCTGCGAGCTGCTGCAACAGGCTGCTGCTGCTGAAGTGCTGCTGTGGACTGCTGCTGCTGCAGGCTACTACGAGCTGCTGCTTCTACCTACTGATGCTGTTGCTGCTACTGCTACTGCACATTGCTGCTGGTGGCTGCTGTTGCCATTACTCGCTGCCGTTGCTTGCTTCTGCCACTGTTACAAGCTGATGCTGTTATGTGTTGGTGCAAGTAACTGCACCTGGATGACGTTGTGGCATGCGTCGTCCCCCGCACGTGTTGGACGCGGCCTGTCGCTCACCTCCTCGCATCACGTGTGGGGGTCTGTGCTGTCGAAAAAATTTCGACAGCATTTCCCCTAGCCCAGTGGCCGTGGGATAAAATCTGACGCCGCCACCAGGCGGGTCAATGCTGCCGGAAAAAATCCGGCAGCATTTCCCCTGCACTGGCGCATATGGGGGTCTGTCGGTGTTGTCTGGCACCTGTACGCCAGTCTTCTTCTGCTGCTACTACGCTCTCGCTCTGATACCAAGCTAGAAACCTAGGCAGCAGGTTGGGGAAGCATGCGTTGTTGATGCAGCGTGCGGGCTTCCACGCTCGTTGCTTAAGTCTGCTGCCCCCTCAGTCTGCTGCTCTAGAGACTAAGTCTGGAGGCTCTGGGTTTGCTACTCAGAAGTGGGCGCGCCAGCGTTAGCGCCAGAAAGCAGCTGAAAACTGGAAGTAACTGATTAGTAATGAAGAATGAGCAACAATGGGAGACCCCTCCAAGTTCTCGCTCCCCCCCACTAGTGTAGAACTTGTTACTCAGCTAACCAGCCAATCAGAAAATAGTGCTAGGCCTATTTTCTGGCAGGGAGGGTTTTCTCCGTGAGCCCTACCAGACGCTGGACAGCCCAAAACTCAGGCGTGGTCCGTTTTGCGTGGAAACTGGACCATACCATAATACCAACGATGCAAACGCAGTCGTGCAGTCAGAATCAGCTGGAAAAATAGCTACAAGAAGTTATGGCTGCACGAACCCAGGCAGTGCCTATGACAGACATCGATGCAAAATAGGACCATACAACATGAGACATGGAATCTATGCATCACATGATGCTGCAGACGCAATGCTACAGCTAGACATAGCGCTAGGTGCATGCAAATAGCATTTGCAGTGGCAGTGACCGCCGGCCACCTGACCACCGAGGAGGCCTGCCGATGGAGCTGAGCGCATCGCCAAAGGAGGAGGCTCGAGCGACGAGTGAATGGGCCTCAGCGTGCGTCGGCTCCGCCAAGCGACACTCCAGCAACGTGAAGTCTCACCGTTAGTCATCTGCACGCCGATGTACACAAGCCGGGAGGACACTACAGAGTAGAATGAGAGATGCACAAAAACCAACACCAACGACGGGTGAGTGGGCCTCAGCGTGCGTCGGCTCTACCAAGCGACACTCCTACGGCGTCAAGTCTCGCCGTCAGTCATCTGCACGCCGATGTACAAAAGCCAGGAGGACACAATAGAGTATAATGAGAGATGCACGAAAACCAACACTCCCCCATGACTTAGAGGCGTAATGTACATGTGCGGGCAGAGACACAGTGAACGACCAAACTCCCCCAGGCCAAGCAGAAACACAAGCAGGGACAGAGAGAGTCACTCACGGACGCATGCCGACTGTACTCACAACCTTCTTGAACGAGTCGTGGTTCAGTGCCTTGGTCAAGAAGTCAGCCAACTGCCGTGCTATCTCAACCCACACAATGCTGATATTGCCGTCATGCAACAACGAACACACATAGTGATACTCAACGTTGATGTGCTTTGTGCGTGTGTGATGCACGCCGTCATTGTCGGCGATGGCCATGGCACTCTCATTGTCACAGTGCAACGTGATGGATGTGACGGACTGACCCAAATCGAGCAACAGATGACGCAACCACACACTCTCACACGTGCCTGAGCCAAGAGCAATGTACTCAGCCTCAGCAGTGCTGCGTGCAACACACCCCTGCTTGCCACTGCGCGAGGACATAGTTGTGTCGCCAATCAGAAAGATCCAGCCTGTGCGGCTCTTACCGTCTGGACTGCTGGCCCAGTCACTATTGGTGTAGCCCACCGCGACAACAGACGGCTGACGAAAAAACATGAGATCTCGTGGAGGAGTCGAGACGACATAGCGTAGTATCGGATCACGGCCTCGTAGTGGAGGTGACGCAGCTCCTGAGAGAACTAGGTTAGGAGGCTGACGGCGAACGCGATGTCTGGGCGCGTCATCGTCGCCAGGAACATCAAAGACCCGATGACTCGCAGGTACGTGGTCATGTCAACTTGCTCCCCCACAACGGCTGGATGAGGATTCTTCAGCTTCACCTGGTCATCGGATGACATGGTTGAGGACTTGCTCGGCACGAGTGGCAGGTTCTCTGCTAAGCGGGTGGACAGTGTGTGCACATAGGCGGCCTGGTGCACATCGCTCCCAGGACGCCCTGGGAGCGATCATGCTCAAGCTCCACGCCCAGGAAGACTCTAAGAGATCTGAGGTCCTTCATCTGGTAGGCGGCGTGCAGCAGGTCCTTGACACGCTCGATGGCAGTCGAGTCTGGCGACGCAATGAGCAGATCGTTGCCGTAAACAAGAAGAACGGTAAAAGTCTGGCCTTGCGGACTGAAAAACAGTGTGGGGTCAGCGGTGGTGCGTTGGAGTCCGCCAAGAAGGAGCATGCTACTGATTTATTGGTTCAAGCACTGAGGCGACTGCTTCAGGCCATACACGGCCTTGCGCAGTCGCCAGACTGTCCTAGTGCCATCGTCGAATCCTGGGGGCTGCACCATGTAGAGCTCCTCATCCTCCAGTGAACCATGGAGAAAAGCGTTGCTCACATCCATCTGATGCAGCTCCCACCCATGCTGGGCAACCAGGCTGAAGAGTGCCTGGCCAGTGGAGAACCAGCCAACTGGGGCAAAGATCTGGTCGTAATCAACCCCAGGAATCTGGGCAAACCCCTTGGCTGTAAGGCGGGCCTTGTACTTGTCCAAGGACCCGTCGGGCTTCCACTTGTGCCAAAAGACCCACTTGGTGCTGATGGCCTTACGTCTTGGAGGAAGGTTGATGAGGTCATACACGTGGTGCTGTCAGATAGCGACGAGCTCATCGGCGTAGGCAGCGTCCTAGTGTGCGGCCTCAAGAGAGGCTCGTGCCTTGCGTAGGGTGTATGGATCCTCTAGGCGTGGTGTGGAGCAGACTGAGAGAGCATGTGCATCTCGAGCCCTGTGGCGAGTACAGCCACAACAGCGTATCAATGCTCATGATGAAGCATGGCGTAGCTTAGTGCAGAGCCCGGGTGAAGGTCTGCAATGATGGCCGAGGTGGTCAAGTGGAGGGCCTTGGTGCCGGGATCACCACACACAACCGTGGGACTTGAGGAAACATGTGGAGCCACGGGGGGTCGAGGTGCCATGGAGCGCGGTGCGACGGTCTGCGCACTCACCGACGGTCTGGGTTGCAGGCTGCCGCCTGGGCCACGCGTGTAGCATGGTAGGGTAGGCGATGGCACTGAGTTTTCCGGGACTGTGGAGGCGGATGGGGTTGCTGGCCCGGAGGGGCCTGCGGATGTAACCGGGGCTGCTGGCCTAATTGGAGCGACTGGAGCTGTTGGCCTGGAGGGGCCAGCGGACGCAATTGGGGCTGCCGGTCTGGAACGACCAGGAGATGTGCCTGGGGCTGCTAGTCTGGAGGGACCAGCGGACACGACTGGAGCTGCCGGCCCGGAAGGACCAGCGGACGCGACTCGAGTTGCCGGCCTGGAGGGACCAGTGGACCCGACTGGGGCTACTGGCTTGGAGGGACCAGTGGACGCGACAAGGGTTGCGGGTCCGGAAGAACGAGCGGACGCGACTGGGGTTGCCGGCCCAGAGCGACCAATGGACGCGAATGGGGCTGCCGCCCCGGAGGGACCAGCGGACACGACTAGGGCTGCTGGCCCGGAGGGACCAGTGGACACAATTCAGGCTACTGGCTCGGAGGGACCAGCAAATGCAACTGGGACTGCTGGCTCGGAGGGACCAGTAGACGCTACTGGGGCTGCCGGCTCGGAGGGACTGGGGTCGCAACTGGGGCTGCCGGTTCACAGGGACTGAGGGATGTATCACCCGGAAGCGGCAGGACGGAGGACGGACTCACCACTCCCCCACGCGACGGGATGGACACGGACAAGCCAGAGCAAATGAGGTCGTGAGGAAACACGTCCTCAAAGAAGAGTGCGTCCCCGGACTCAACGATGCAATGCTAGGAGGGATCCCAGAAGCGCCAGGCCTTGGACTGACGAGAGACACCAAGGAAGGTGCAAGGACGTCCGCCAGGGGCGAGCTTGCCACCTTGCTGCGGGGCAAAAAGCCACACAATGGCCACGCAGCCGCAAACGCGAGCCAGGCAGAGGTCAGCCCGCTCACCGCACCAATGCTGGTACGGCGTGGACTGGCGAGGAAGGGGACCGTGGGGAATCCGGTTCCAGACCTAGGTCATGTAGGCCATGGCTTCAAAATAGAAGCCATCGGAGAGACCAGAATGGACGTGCATGGTGCGGACGGCGTCGGCCATGGTACGGTTCCACCGTTCGGAGACACCATTCTAGAGTGGCGTGTAAGGCGCGGACGTCTCATGGCGGATGCCGCGGGAGGCGAGAAAGGTTGTGGCCACAGCCATGTACTCACCACCGCGATCCGAGCAAAAATGGTGGAGAGAGCGGCTACACTCGCACTCCGCAAGGAAAAGCCAGTCTTCGATGGTGTGGGCGACATTGATTTTCTGCCAAAGGATGAAGACCCAGCAGTAGCGCGACTAGTGGTCAGTGAGGGTGAGGACATAGCAACCATGCTCGCCGACAGACTCGGTGGAGAGAGGACCCATGATGTCCGAGTGGACAAGGTTCTGAGGGGCGTATGCACGGGAGGAAGACAAGGGGTATGTGGACCGGTGCATATATTCCTAAGCGCAGTCAATGCACTCAGTGGGGCACAGGAGGGGGAAAGTCTGCAGGTCAAGGCCCTTGGCCGGCTAGGTGCGGAGCATGCTCTCTACAAAGGCAGAGTGGACGTGGCAGAGGTGGCGGTACAAGAGGCGAGTGTGCTGAGGAGAAAGTGTACTTGTGACAAAGACATGGCGTGTGGCGGCTGACGGGGAGGAGACGGAAGGAGAGGAGGAGAGGCGAGGTACATGCCACAGGTTGCCACGGGCGGTGGTGTGCAATACAACAAGACCAAACTGATGCAACGACAGCATGCCACCACCATGCAAGTGCACAACGTCCATGCTCATGCGGTCAAGGGCAGTGACGGGCAGTAGGTTGAGCTCAAGACCAGGGACAAAGAGGACATCGGTAAAAAAGACGTCACCGGAGGGACCACGGAAACAAAGGACGCCAACACCACGGACAGGCAACACTTGGCCAGAGCGTGTCATGACACCGGAGACATCGCCTATAGGACCGAGCATACTAAAGGCCTCAGGAGAGGCCGTCATGTGATGTGTGGCCCCGGAGTTGATGATCATGGTCTCGGCAGGGTCCTGGACCGGGGTCACTAGATCGCGAACGGTCACATGGCAGCAAGCAAGGGACACGGACGCCGTGGAAGGAAGCGCGAACCGAGACTTCCAACCATCAAGCCAAGCAACGTCTTCATGGGAAGGGGTAGCGGAGACCATGAGAGATGACGAGACAGATGAGGAAACGGGGCACGACCAAAGCTCAGTCTCAGTCATGTAAGGCTGGACAGGAGAGCAAGAAGTGATACAACTCGCACTTCCCTGAGAGGAGGGTGAGGCAGGCCGAGCTGGAGTGCAATGAACTGCTCCAGCTTGCGCTCACGGGAGGACGGCCCAAGAGTGTAGACGGAGTGCGGGGTGACAGCGCTGGAGCCCAGGTAGAAGGATGACTGTGCCGGCGCCGACGGCTACGACACTAGTGGCGGCGGGACTGGCAAGGCAACCGGAGTGGTGGAGCTGCTCGACGAGGCCAAGGTGTCAGAGCCGGCGACAGCTACGGCGGCAGAGGCGGGACGGCGCTCGCATTGGCGACGCATGGTGGCCATGACGCGCGCCTCGTTCATCGCTAGAGGGCACGTGTACCACCTATGCCTGGGCTAGCCACAGTTGTGGCAGACCGAGCCACCATCGCTGGACCCAGTCGACGGCTGCTGCTACTAGTGCTGCTCACGCTTGCCTTTCTTGTTCCGACGCTTCTTCTTCCCCAACGTTGATGAGGTAGATGCAGCGGGGGAGGCGATGGCCACAGAGGCGACGGCAGGGGCAGCGACGGCAGGGGAGGCGACAACCTCCGTGCGCTGGAGTCGGGACTCCAGACAAGCTTCCTCAATCCGAAGGAAGAGCTCGTATGCCGAGAGCATGAGGGTGTCCTGGGCCACCATGGTGGAGAGGAATTCATGAGGGTAGTGGTTGAAGACGTCCACGTACGCGTTGGTGGCACCGTGTTTGATGCTGTGGAGCGCGCCCAGAGGGGGTGGGGCAGAGGTCATGAGGCGACGAAGGATGTCCCCCGCCCGCTGCGAGTAGGAGGTAACCGTCTCGGTCTCCCCCATGTGCAAGGATTTGAACTCCCGCAGCAGGCGGCTGGTCACAGCCTCGCTCGACGGGCAATGGGGATGAATGAGGACGTGCCACGCAGCTGCAAGGTGTGGGGTGGCGCCAGCGGTGAAGTCGCCTAAGAAGGGCTCGAGGACAAGGCAAGAAGCCGGAGGGGCGACAGGGACTAAAGCACGGACGGCACGACTAGCGTCATGTAAGTGGTCGGCCAGGGTGGCATCGTACGGCAGGGTGTAGTATGCTCACAGGCCCTCACCCTGCGCCCAGATCCGGAAGCCGAGCTCTCAACTTCGGAACTGCTCGCCGGCCAGAAGCGGCGGCGGCGCTGTCTCAAAGTCCTTTTGCCTGCGGCCGGCACCCAGCGTGGGGCCAAGGACGAAGGTCACTGTCTGCCACTAGCGTTGAGTCTGCTGTTGCACCAGGTAGTACGTGGCAGCAGACAGAGGTGGGCTGGCGTGCCTTGGAGGGGTGAAGGATGGCGGCGTAGTGGGGGTAGTCTGAGAGACCAACACCTGTAGTGCCGCAAGCTACTGCGTCATGGCGGTGAGCTGTTGCTGAAGAACAGCGAGGGGGTGAGGGCTGTCGCCAAGGACGCGAGAGGGCTGCTACCTCTGCTGCTACTTTCGGTATTGCTGCTGCTGCTGCTGCTGCTTCTGCTTCCGCTGCTCTTGCTACTCTTGTTGCTGCTGTTGCTCTTGCTACTCCTGCTGCTGGTGCTGCTTTTGCTACTACTGCTGCTGTTGCTGTTTTTGGTGGTGGTGGTGGTGGTGGTGGTGCTGCTGTTGCTGCTGGTTGTGGTGGTGGTGGTGGTGGTGGTGCTGCTGTTGCTGTTGGTGGTGGTGGTTTTGCTGCCTCTGTTGCTGCTGCTGCTGCTACTGCTATTGCTGCTACTACTACTTCTACTACTGCTCCTGCTGCTGCTACAGCCGCTGTAAGAAAGGGGGAGTGGGGGTCCCTCCAACAGAGCAGGACCCCTCCCCAGTGGGGCTACCAGCCATGATGTGATGCCCTTTTGTTTTGTTTTTTGTTTCTTTTTTGGTGTGGTGCTGACGTGAACAGTGACGTATACTGAGGACGGTAGACGTCCTGTCCACCCTTAGGTTTGCTTCCCCCTTCCCTTGCCCCCCCCTTTTTTGTGAGTTGATGACGTCAGTAGTGACGTCAGTAGCGGGATGCTGACATCAGTAGTGGCGGTTGTTGGGGCTGCTGCTATAGTTGTTGTAGCTGCTGTTGCTGCTGTTGCTGCTGCTACTAAAGCTACTGTTGCTACTGCTGCTGCTGTTGGTGGTACTGCTGCTCTAGCAGCAGCTGCTAGTACTACTACTACAGCAGCTGCTGCTTCTATTGCGGTTGCTGCTGTTGTTGCTGTTTTTGCTGTGGCTGCGGTTGCAGCAGCAATGGCTACTGTTGCGGGCTGCTGCGGTTGTAGTCACGGCTGCAGCAGCAAAGGCAGCTGCTGTAGCCGTGGCAGCAAAGCTTGTGGGGTGGGGGATTTTTTTTCCTTGCATTTTTTTACCTCTTTTCTCGTTTGTGACAGCGGGCAGCTGCACGCTGCTAGCTACAAGCAGCGCGTTGCTCCTCGCTAACAGTAAGCTACTGCTCCCTGGCAGCAGCGGGCTGCTACTTGCTGCAGCCGCTGCTGTAGCTTGTTACTGCTGCGGCTCGTTGCTACGGTTGCTATAGCCTGCTGCTATTGCTGCACACTACTACAGCTACTGCTTCATGCCGCTGCTGCTTGCTGCTGCTGTAGGCTGCTGCTGCTGCTGTAGGCTGCTGCTGCTGCGAGCTTTTGCTGCGGGCTGCTGCTACTACGAGCTGGTGCTGTGGGCTCCTGCTACTGCAGGCTGCTGCAAGTTGCTGCTTCTGTCTGCCGCTGCTGCTGCACGCAGCTGTTGCTGGCTGCTGCTGCAACTACTCGCTGCCATTGCCTACGGATGCCGCTGTTGTAGACTCTTGCTATTAGGTGCTGGTGCCAGTCACTGCACCTGGGTGACGTTGCAGTATGTGTCGTCGCCCGTAGGTGCTAGACGCGGCCTGCCACTCACCTCCTCGCGTCACGCGTGGGGGTCTGTGCTGCCGAAAAATTTCAGCAGCATTTCCCTTGGCTGAGTGGCCGTGGGAAAAAATCTGACGCTGCCACCAGGCGGGTCAATGCTGCCAGAAAAAATTCGGCAGCATTTCCCCTGCATTGGCACGTATGGGAGTCCACCGCGTTGTCTGGCACCTGTACACCAGTCTTCTGCTGCTCCTGCTACGCTCTCGCTCTGATACCAAGGTGGAAAACCTAGGTAGCAGGTTGGGGCAACATGCGTTGTTGATGCAGCTTGCGGGCTTCCACGCTTGTTGCTTATGTCTGTTGCCCCCTAAGTCTGCTGCTCTAGAGTCTAATTCTGGAAGCTCTGGGTTTGTTACTCAGAAACGTGTGCGTTAGCGTTAGTGCCAGAAAGCAGCTGAAAACTGAAAGTGACTGATTAGGAATGAAGAATGAGCAACAATGGGAGACCCCTCCAAGTTCTAGCTCCCCTCCACTAGTGTAGAACTTGTTACTCAGCTAACCAGCCAATCAGAAGATAGTCCAGGACCTATTTTCTGGCAGGCAGGGTTTTCTCGGTGAGCCCTGTGAGATGCGTGATAGCCCAAAACCCGTGCGTCGTCCGTTTTGCATGAAAACTGGACCATACCATTGTACCGCCGCAGCAAACGCAGTCATGTGGTCAGAATCAGCTAGAAAAATAGCAGTAAAGAGCTATGGCTGCCGGAACCCAGGCAGTGCCTACGACCGTCAACGATGCCAAACATGGCCATACAACAGAAGACATGGACCCTAGGCACCGCATGATGCTGCAGATGCAATGCCACAGCCACGCACAGCGCTAGGTGCATGCAGACAGCATCTACTGTGGCAGTGACCGCCGGCGGCCCGACCACCGAGGAGGCCTGTCGATGGAGCTGAGCACATCGTTAGAGGAAGGAGGCTCCAGCGATGGGTGAGTGGGCCTCAGCGTGCGTCGGCTCCACCGAGCGACACTCCAGCGGCGTCAAGTCTTGCCGTCAGTCATGTGCACGCCGATGTACACAAGCCGGGAGGCCACGACAGAGTACAATGGGATTTTCACGAAAACCAACAGCGCTGGCTCACAAGGAGACCGTTCAAAGTCACACTCATAAGGTGCATTAGGATTGCCTAAATCACAGGCGTGCATAACCAGATTTATTGTTGACACTAGGATAGCCCAGGTGCTACTGTCTAGGATGCATGGTGCTCAGTCTTAGACAGTCTTAGATAAAAGGACCAGTGGAGGGTCAGGCTCGAGATTGGACAAATGGGAAAAACCCACGATCGCAGGTGGGCTCGCGCCGCACCGGATCGTGGGGAGCGAGCTCTTGCCCCCCTTACCTCCTCTCTCTCGTTACTTTGCGTGTGTTCTCTTACGCCCACCACTGAACAGTCAAGCATCTATGCCGTTTGATGTCTGGCATGCTTGGCTTGTCCTTCCTACTTCCCTCGCTCTCCTCCTCACTAGGATCATTCATCCACGGGTATCAGAGCCGTGGGGGGAGGGGGCGCTAGATCCTGGTGTGCGGCCGGTCTCTGTCGCCACCGCCGCTTCCGCCGCTGTTTCTGCCACGTGGAGCACTCTTGCGGCCAAGCTGCTGTGGAACACGCTCCCGCGGCATGTCGCTGCTCACTCACATCTTGTGGGAAGCAGCAGCAGGAGCCACGTGAAGACACCCGTGGGGGTGTCCCTTTTTCGCTCCCGCGAGACTGCTCGTGTCCTCGGGTTCTGCAGATTTGCACCTGCCACATCTACGGCAACAGCTTAAGCAGCAGCACCGTCTTGAGTCACAGCATTATCAGCCGCCACAGATGCAACTGCAATGGCAGCAGCTGCACTGCAAAGCCATCACTCGCAACTGCGGAGCCAGCACCTACAACCACTGCTGTCGCCACATTCAACGCAGCAGCAGGAACTGCAGCAGCTCGCAGACATGCACCCGCAGCAACAACTCCAGCTACTGGTATAGATCTGGTTGTTACAGCAACAACAACTGCAAGCACGGACCTTGGGCCTAGCACACCTAAGCTCCCACAGTAGCAGCACCAGGCTTAGCCTCGGCGGGGTCAGCATACACAGCTTCACTCGCTGACTCGAGTGCAGATGCAAGTGCAGCTAAGGGTCCTCTGTAGCAGCACTGTTTGCCGCAGTAGCCGCGGCAGCCACAGCAGCCGCACTCTAAGCAACCGCAGCCGTAGTAGCTGCATCCTAAGCAGCTGCATTCTATGCAGAAGCAGCCGCTCACAACTGTAGCAACTGCATTTTAAGCAGTTGCAGCCGAAGCAGCAGCAACCGTTTGTCGCCGCAATAGTTGCACTCTAAGCCGGTGCAGAAGTGTGAGTGCAGTCAGTGCATCGTCTCAACCGCATCAGCACAGGCTGTCGCAACTCAAGCCACACAACAGCAAGAAGGTGTAGTGCAGCAGTGCCACACGTTGCGGTAGCCTTTGTGCCTCAATGCTGCCGGTGTTGCCGCCAGCTTGACTACTCCACCGTTGTAGTGTTGCGGCAGCTTCCACTCTGGCAAATTGTGAGAATCCCAGCGTGCTCCTGTCTTGTGGATACTACGGAGGGGGGCGCTGCCTTGCCGCAAACGTCATTGCAGAGACATGAGCAGCGACAGGGCGTCCGAGTCTGCCTCAGCACTGACTGCGCGTGCTTCACGTCACCGTCGGTAAGTGTCTCTCCAACCCCTTTGTCTGGGGGGGATGACCTGCCGCATGTCAACCTGAAGGCCACCGCTACTCAGCTGTACGCAGCACTGACACAGGATATCGTCATTCTTGTGGGTGCTCTTACACGTACCACTTATGCTATCATAGAAGCAGCTGTAGTGGCTGGAGCTACATTCGCCGCAGCCGCTAGAGCTTCGCGTGCCCCTGTAGCAACCTCTGCCGGGCGCTCCATAGAAGCGTACACACAGGCCGCAGCAGTTGTTGGACCCATTGGTGCAGCCGCTGCTAACATATGCACTCAAATCTCCGTAGCAGCCTCTGCCATTGCGTCGGCGACGGCCTTAGTTGCATCTGCTACAGCTGCTGCAGCATCGTCTATCCGCGTAACTAAGTCGGCCACCATCGCAACAGCCGCATCTGCTCCATCTGCCGACTCCAGCCTCATTACTGTGACTGTTTCCGTTGCGGCTGTCTTCATCCGCTGTTTCCATGCCCATGCAGATCCCTGATGCGGACCCAGGTGGTACTGGTGCATTGTCTGGTGGCGGACTACCAGCTTAGAGCTGACCGATGACTATCCTAGAGCTCTGGACAATGTCTGGAACCTCCTACAGTACGTAGGAGTTTATTGGCGGGTATCATCAGGGGGCACCGGGCACTTGGGCGCTGCATGACCAGTGGCACCACAATTCCAACATGTGACATTGCTGGAGGACAGAGATGGAGATGCGGCACTATCAGAGCCGCGGCCCTTGCCACCCCTTCCTCGCCCACCACCACCAGAGGTGCTCCCTCGGCCTTTACCTTTCCCACCCCCCCATCCCGGCCACCCCCTTGGGAAGAGAGAGATGTGGCTGTTGTGGTGGAAGTGGTGGTGGAGGATGATGCAGAGGCAGAAGAAGGGGAAAAAGGGAGTACGGTGCCAGCTATT
Organism: Penium margaritaceum; assembly: GCA_023375785.1. Lineage (NCBI taxonomy): Eukaryota > Viridiplantae > Streptophyta > Zygnematophyceae > Desmidiales > Peniaceae > Penium > Penium margaritaceum. Next base: position 182,818 of record SZWC01002666.1, read on the forward strand.
GAAACTGCGACATGATGAATTTGTTTGTTCCGCAGAGAGCTCCACCAATCTGTCAGACGTTGGGAGGTGAACTCCCATAAGGCACCAATGCCAGGAAGTCAGCTCTCGGAAGATGTCACTGAGTTCCGGGATAAGGCCACTGACAATGGAAAGGACAACAGGGAGGTGACCAGGAGCGGCCTTCCCGAGGTCACGTAGCAGTCGCCTGGCGACACCTAGTGGGCTTGTAGTCTGTGACTGCTAGCCCAATAGGCATCGGCAGTCTCGTCACTACGCATGGACAGCGTGTTGAACTGGACAGTGAGAACTCTCTGAGGTGCATGTGTAGTCACTGTCGTGCGTTTCTTGATCAGTGCGTAAGCACCAACCGGGTCAGCAGCAGTGCGGCGTGGAGTGTCGGTATTGTAGGATCCGATTTCATACGTAAGATCGTCGGGTCCGCCATGAATGAGGGCACGGAAAACTTGGTTAATGACCAAGTCAGCAATGTGATTTGCAAAGGTTTCTTCGTCAGCTTGCTCAATGTGCAGTTTCTCCTCAGCAACGAACTGAGCGGTGAAGGTAGCCTGTAGGGCAGTGCGCTCATGTTACAGCTCAGCCTGCAACGCCGTGTATTGGTCATCGTCAACTGGAATGTTGCCAGTGACTTGACTTTGCCGAGAAAATTTTGGCAGAGTTTCCCTTGCCCCAGCGGACGTGGGAGATGTGTGATGAGTGTATTGGGAGTTTGCTGCAAGGCAACAACCTGGACGCAAAAACACACCAATGCAAAAATGGCAAGAAGAGATGGAGAGACCAGGCTCACCAAGCACAGCGGCGCAATGAGAACAACGGCAGAAGAGCAGCTGCAGTTGAGGAAGCGACAACTGCAACAGAGGCTGATGCGGAGACGACGAGGCAGGCTACTCCTGTTAGAGCTTCGGCACACAGGGTGGAGATGGCTGCAGTAGTCATGACCAACAGCTGAATTTGACGAGTTGCTGAAGATGAAGAGGAGGGCAGGGATGAAGCCTGTGCACTAGAGATGTGAATGGAGGTGACGGCACTGGAGAGCGGCGTGGCCGCTGCAACTGCTGCTGATGCGACTGCATCTGCTGCAGCAGCAATCTGGGTCACTACGTTGATGGTAGCAGCCGCCAGAGGCCCCTGATCTACTACAGCCGTATTGCAGATCTTAATGGCTTTACCAGCGGCAGTATTTGTTGGTGCACGTGCAGCATGTGCGGTCGCTGCAAACGTGGAGGCAACAGAAGCACTAGACACGAGTGGAGCCTGCACGGCACTCAGAGTATCAAGAGATGAAGAAGAAGCCGAATCTGTAGCTGATGCAGCTGGTGATGTGGCACGGCATGAAGCAGGTGCCCCGGATGTTGCTCCCGCAGAGGTTGGTACTGATCCACAAGGAGTAGCACTGCGATGTTGCTCACATGTTCTATGGGCAACGGGTTGGCTTACCGGTGATTGAAGAGGTCGATGATCACGCGGTGGCGCCGTGGCTGGCTCGCTCTGCACTGTCGGGGAGTCATCGGCGCCTGACCGACAGTGCGCGGCGTAGACCTTGGCGTCTTCCCACTTGTAGAAGTCTGCGAGATCGTAGTCCTCACCGGGGTGATACCCTGGGCTGCTGTGGTGAACCCTCGATCACACCTCCCTCTCTACCCTCTCCTCGTAGTATGTGAGCTCTTCGTCGATGCGCGTACGCTCACACAAGGCGGTGGGCGATGTGGGGATGGGTTTGGTTACAGGCGGAGACGCCAGTGTGCCAAGTTCTTGGCTGCCTAGAGGGCTACGTGAGGTACTGAGATGTGCACGGGGGTGAGCTTCAGCTGCTGCGGTTGAGGCTGATGCAGTGGGAGAGTCGGCTGTAGCAAGGTCCGTCACCACCACTGATAAGTTCACACGCACAGCAGGCGAGCCAAGAACAGTTGCCGTGCCAACGCCTTGAATAGTGCGTGCTGAGTTTGAGGCACACCGGTGAAGTACGAGGGTGGAGGCGAAGAGATCCTAGCCCCAAAGCTACAATGGTGCATGAGGGAAGCCCAGTGCATGAGAGCGGTGCACCACGCAGAGTGCGGGTTCAATGTGTGGTGTTGCAAGGATGCGCATGCATGGCTGCTGAGAAACAGAGGCTGCGGTTAGTGGTACCTCGTGGCCGGCGTGCGTGCCAAAGCTTGAGCACAGCAGAGGAAGGTGGATGGTGGCGGAGGGGAGCCGATGCCGTGGGAGTAGTGGAGCCTAAGACGAACGCACCATGTAGAGTACGGGTGCTACACGTGCTATTGCGAAGAGTGTGCACGCACGTCTGCTGGGAAGTTAGAGTCACTACTCGGCAGGATCAATGTGCATGCCAAGGTCGAAGCTTGGCAGGGTGCAAGCGGACAAGTGCAAAGACGTGCCTGTCCCGTGCACAAGAGAGGTGGACAACGTGATCCACGGGTGCTATATGTGCGGCTGCAAGGGGTAGTAGCTGCTGCTTCTGTCTCCACCCACTACATTCACAAATGTTATGCTTGCGCGGGATCACCCGCCACGTATGAGTTGCCCGACAAGGTCTTAGGACGGTCGCAAGGAGGAAGAAGTCCTCCTGATCTGATACCATTAGGTAGCTTAGGTTGCTAAGCAAGCAAGCAAGCTAGCAAGCAAGCAAGCGACGGGATGACACCATGGATCGGGGGCAAGCTCACTTAGAGTAGGTGAAAGAGTAAGGAGTAACAAGTAAGACAAGTGGTAAGTACTGGTTGACCGGGCCACCCACGCGAGTCACTCAACGTGGGACCCGGACGCCACCCAGGGATCGAACTTGCCCCTGGAGCGAACGAGCTCCAGGCGGTTTCTCACAAGCTGGTGTAAAAAAGGACCTGCGGTCTCAAGGGATTAGCAACCAGATTCACTACACTGAAAGCATGCATGTGAGTAAGAATCCTGACACATCACAAGCATGCACTCTTACAAGTGTATCCCCCATTTTGGCATGTAGAGTCATCACTAAACTAAGGCTCGTTGTGACGTTGGTGCTGTGGTCACAAATTGGCAACTTGATAGTGTCACCACCACTGTGCGCCCCATGCTGCATCACATTCTTGCACCAAGGAGCCTCAATTGAGATCAATCACCTGCAGTGATGAGGTGTGTGTGTGTGTAAAGGCAAGAGGGCACTTGCGTGTGTCACAACTATAACCAACAGCAAGTCCACCGATGAAATCCTACAAGTTGCAATAAAATTGCAGAAGGTTTCAGATAGCATCCAGGACTCTTTGGCAACCATCGATCAGCTCCAAGTAGGTAGTTCACCACCAGACGACGTTTCGGTGCCACCTGGGTCATCATAAGGGATCTGCACAAGCATGGATATGCCCGAGTGGTCATAGTATACTCTACTGGTCAACAGGAACGTCACAAATCACAACACTCCCCTATGACCCGATGGTACACATGTCCATACACGTACAACACTGAAAACGAGTGTAACAACGAGCGCAGAAACAGTGATGACACAGGCATAGACACACCAAGCACTCAACCACTCTCAGGCAAGGGAAGAAACCCAACAGAACGAATGACCACAAGAAACTTCCCGCACGCCAGTGCCTTTGTCAAGAAGTCAACACGTTGCATGTCAGTGCCGACCCATATGACGGAGATCACGTGTCGCTCCACCAAATCATGCATGAAGTGATGCTCAACCGCAATGTACTTCGTGTGAGCATGAAAGACACCAGAGTTCTTCGTTATGGTAAGGGCACTGACGGACCAAGCTCAAGGAACCGGCGCTGCAGCCACACTGCCTCAGCAGCCCCTACATCTAGAGTAACATACTCTACCTCCGATGAGCTCCGTACAATGCAGTCCTGCTTCCTATTGCGCCAGAACACAGCGGTAGTGTCACGCAAGAACACGTAACCGGTGCGACTGCGTCCGTCTGGGCTCCAGGCCTAGTTGCTGTCGGTGTAGCCAACAAGAACCACCGAGCATTGCCGGTGAAAGCATAGTCCAATGTACGGCATGGGAACCACGTACGACACCACTCACACAGATGCTTGGAGGGCTCTAGCACGTGGAGCTTGTGAAAACTGTGCAAGGAGGTTGACAGCAAAAGTGATGTCGGGGCGTGTGGTAGTGGCCTGGTACATCACAGATCCAATGAGGCGGAGGTACAAGGTCACATCCATTGTCTCCCCTAGTTGTGTGGGCTTGTCCACCTTTGGGGCATCTTGCCCGTCAGGTGTGAGAGGTGTGGAGGCCGTGGGCACTAAACAAAGGAGGTCACTGAAGCGCTCCCCCACAACGCGTGCGTATCGGGCCTGATGCAACAGAAGCGTTCGGCGTCTACGGTCTCCTACGATCTCCATGCTAAGGAAAACCACTACATAACCAAGGTCCTTCATCCTATTGGCAGTCTGGAAGACTGCTTTGGCCTCCTTCATGGCCTCCATGGAGGGAGACGTGATCAAGAGGTCGTCCACACAGACCTAGATGGCAATGAACTTCTTAGTTGCCTGTCGGATGAAAAGAGAGGGACTTGCCTCGCTCTGAACATATCTCGTACGAGTCAGAGTGCCTGTGATCTCTTGGTTCACGCACCGAAGAGACTACTTGAGTCCGTGCAAGGACTTGCACAAGCGCCAAGCCTTGTCACCGTCCTCAAAGCCTGGTAGCTGGGCCACGTAAATCTCCTCATGCAGAGAGCCATGCGGGAACGCATTGTTCACATCAATCTGGTGTAGTTCTGAGTCATGCTTAGCCACCACACCAAACAGAGCACGAGCTGAGGTCATGCGGAAGACAGGGGCAAAGGTGCCACTGTAATCAATGCCCTCGATCTAAGAGTACCCCTTGATGACCAAGCGAGCCTTGTGGCATTCCAGTGAGCCATCCGGCTTCACCTTCTTGTGAAACACCCAGTTTACTTGAATCGCCTTCCTCCTAGTTGGACGATCGAATAGCTCGTAAACTCCGTGCTCTCGGATGGCACAAAGCTCATCCTCGCAGGTAGTACACCAGACGTTGGCATCCTTTGATGAAAGGGCTTCCCTCAGTGTGCCTGGATTAGGTGCCAACGAGGGAGAGCTCTGAGTGAGGAGTGCACACGCCTCAGAAACGGGCCTAACGTCCACAAGGTCAGCTACTGCATCACAAGCGGTACGAAACTTGCGAGTGACCACATTGTGCCCTACAGGACACGTTGGATGTACACCTGTGTGATTTGTACGGACACTCGGGCCGAGGGCCTTTGTGCCGGGATCGCCACTCGAAACGCTGCGATTGGAGTGCCTGGGTGCGGGACCTGACACTCGCTGGGAGCCGGTGCCTAACGGTCCAAGATGACCACCGGGCTCACGCGAGTAGCCTTGGTACAAAGGGCTCACCGCAGTCTCAGAGAAAGGCACAACCATGTCCGGTGAGGACTGAGGCACAGGGTCAGGTGATGGAGTGGGAGGAGAGGCTGGTGAACTAATGGGAGATGTAAGACTGGGTGTGGCAGTAGGACCACCCACGGAGACAGGAGTACCGGAGGACAGAGGGACAACATCATGGGTCTCTGTGGGACACGAGGGCGCACAAGAGGAGACAGGCTGGGCGGGAGAGGTCTCTAGGCCGACACCGATGATCGCCGGGTCATCAAGAGCTAGAGACCAAGAAGTGGAGGGGACTTGAACAGACACATCATCCAAATGAGAGGTGCTCGTAAGCTCCTCCATCCGTCAACAAACCTCATACGTAGGAACGTGTGTGACGGATATCAACACAATTGAGCTTAGGTTGCAGTAGGTGAGAGACTCGAAGAAGAGCTCTTCGCGAGACTCAAGAATGCAATGACAGGCGCGGTCCCAAAAATGCCAAGCTTTCGACTGCAAGGAGATTCCGAAAAAGGCAAATAAGCGACCCCGCGGAGAGACTTTGGACCCGTGGTGATCCTCAGTGTAGCACAGAGAAGCCATTGAGCCCGAAATACGAGCAAGACGTAGATCAGCACGGTGGCCAAACCAGAGCTCGGACGGTGTAACGTGGTTTGGAAGAGGACCGTGCCGGAGGCGGTTCCAGACCCACATCATGTAGGGGAATCCTTCAAAGGCGAAGGATTCCGGGAGACCGCATTCAGACCACATAGCATGAACCGCATCCTTCATGGTGTGGTTCCAGCGCTCAGAGACGAGGTTCTACTGAGGAGTGGGAGGAGTAGAGACCTGGTGAAAAACCCTGTGCTCGGCAAAGAAATTGTCCATCTTGCCAAGAAATTTGCCGCCGCGGTCCGGGCGGAAGGAATGCAGCAAGTGGCGAGACCAACGCTCAGCCATCACTAGCCACAGACGCACCGCTAGAGCAACATCACTCTTCTGGTGTAGGCTGTAGACCCACCGTATCCGGGTGAAGTCATCGGTTAGAGTAAGGACGTATCGGCCCCGATCGGACAAAGACTTGATAGGGAGAGGACCAAGAAGGTCCGAATGGACCAGCTCAAGGAGATGAAGGGCTCGAGAATGGGAGTCAGGGTAGGTGTAGAGATGCATCTTACCATGAGCGCAGGACAGACAATTGGTCTTGGGTGGCTTCTTGAAAGACGCCGCGTCAAGACCGAGTGCGGGCTGTGTTCTAATGAGCTTTGACACAGTGTAGGAGCCCACATGACACAAACTTCAATGCAGCAGGCGCTGGTGCTCGGCAGACAGGACACCAGTGAAAAACACACGAGCAAGAGGAGAAGGGGGGCAAGTAGAAGAAGAGATATGAGGAACATGATACAGATCATCCACAACAGAGTCACGATGAACAACAATGCGATTATTAAGAGCAGTCACTATTGCGGAGTTTGCACTGTGCTTCATAGAGAGTCCCATCGAAGTGCATGCACGCACAAAGGGCAGGCTGAGCTCAAGGTTAGGCACAAAAGGCATGTCGGAAAGATACAAGGGGCAAGACGGACTATTGAAGGACACAACCCCAACACCCTAAACTGGCAAGGACTGATCAAAGCATGTGTGAACGGAACAAACTGATGCCACAGGACCGAGGAGAACAAAGTCACTATGATGAGTGGTCATGTGGTGAGTGGCACCGGAATTGATGATCCAAGTACCACCCGAATCACGACTGGAGGATGTCACTGTGCAGCCGGTAATGGAATACTTGGCTGCAGATGGGCGCTCGACAACAGAGGAGGAAGAATGACGAAAGGCACATAGGTGAGACTCGAAAATCCAATATGTACTGTCAGGCCCATCATCATCACATGCCAGCTGTGCTCCCCCACACGAGTCATTACGAGATACATCGATGTTGTTGAATATGTTTGCCCCTTGTTCAGTCTTGTACGACAGACGAGGAAAGCTCTGCCCCTTGTGGAGGTATGACCCCTGGATTTGTTGTAGGGTGACTCAATTATGCTCTGTCTCATGTGAGATATGACCTGTGAGTACACCATGTAGGTGAGTGGTTAACTTGGCCACTTTGTTGATTTAGCCAAGTGAGAGCTCATGAGTTTGATCATGGCTCCATGCACATCTTGATTGTTTTGGACGCTTCCAAGAAAGAAAGTCCTTTGCTTCTGGGAAACAACACGACTGATCAGTGACCTTGGCACAAGGATGCTTATGTGTCAAGCCCACAGCGCAAGTCTCTTGGTCATGTGGCAGGGTCAAGCCACTTCTCAGGAATGTTCTTTTGAGTTCTAGGACTGGACAGACAGCTATAAAAGGATTTGTCTTGCATGCTGATCAATTAACCCTTGCTTGATGCTCTCTTGCGTATTGACGACTTGAGCTCTTCTTGAGATGTAATGCTAAGGCGTTAGTACTCTTGAAGGTGAAGTGTATGCCTGATTAAGTTTGGGGTGCATGACACATACCTGCAAAGAAAGAAGGCCTAAAAACCTTTGTGAGCTTTTCGGTTTTGCGGCTTCTCTGTCGGAGGTGGGTTATGGGCCCACTCCTCTGGTGAGAGAAGTTTCACGTACACAACCATCAAAGTCACAAGCAGTGAGTGCGCCTTCGCTCTCACCCATCCTCTTTGTTTGTAGGTCAATCATCAGCCGGCGGGGAGTGCAACACATCTGCATCTCTTCTACCTTGGGAGCTGACATCAGCCTATATCAGCCTACATCAGCCTACATCAGCTTGCATCAGCCAATGTGAACAGGGCCAAAAGTTGCCTCTTCTCACCAACAGCCTACAATGGCCTCAAACACATGTGTATCGGCATCAACAACAGGTGCAACAGATGTAGCAGTTGTAGGTGTAGGGATGGCAGGGACAGGGGAACCAAGGAATCATTCTCCTATCCTCAAGTTTGATGGAGAGGGGTTTGCGCTATGGAAGTGGCAGTTTGAGATCATCATGGATGATAGAGACTTGCTAGGATATTTTGACCGAAGTATTCCAGCACCAAAGGAGGAGGGTGCTGACCTTGTGGCATGGGTCAAGCTCAACAAGAAGGCTCTTGCCGTTCTCGTGTCCTCCATACAACCCCCAGTCCTCTCACACATCAGCGGTTGTACAGTGGCAGCCGCGGTATACGCCAAACTGGGCAAGGTATTTCAGTCCTCCTCACTTGCCAACCATCTCTTCATTCTACAGAACCTCATCAGTATGAGGCTTGGTGAAGGGGAGGATGTCTCCACCTTTTTGCAGAAGTTTGAGACTCTCTTGCAACAAGCCAACGGCATCGGATGGGACCTGAAATCTGATATGCAGGCCATGATTTTTCCGATGACGCTGCCGGAGAGCTGGGGTCCCATGATCACAGTGATTGGAGGGTGGACCCAACGAAGAGCAAGTATCCTACACCACCTTCTCGGAGTATGTGCGGAATGAAGCCATGCGTTGCAGTAGGAGTGAAGCAAACATGGCTGCCTTTGCCTCACGAAGCAGCGGTGCCTTTTGCAATACCTCCTCCTCTTGATACAAGGGAAACAACGGCACTAGTGGAAGGGGTCCAAAGCATCAAGGAAACTGCCATAACTGTGGTAAGGCTGGACACTGGGCACGAGAGTGCCGGGCACCCAAGAAGGAGGGAGGAGACGAGGATGAATGGCGAGGGGGACATGGTGGGAAGGGTCCCACAAGCTAGATGGCCGAGTGTGCCTCCAACAAAGGGAGGGCAATACTCAGGCCAGGAGCTTACGGCCTTGACTCGGGCACAAACGAGCACACCACTTATGAGAAGAGAGACTTCATCTCTCTTGCTCCATGCAACAAAAACTTCAGAGTTGCCAATGGCAAGGTTGAGGCAGCTGAGGGGATTGGTGACAAGCTGGTCACAGTGGGTGTCAACGGTGTGGACTCCGACCTCAAGCTAGAGGGGGTAGTCTACTTGCCCTCCTTCACAGCCAACCTGCTCTCTGTCTCTAAGACAACTGACCATGGCATGACANGGCCGAGTGTGCCTCCAACAAAGGGAGGGCGATACTCAGGCCAGGAGCTTACGGCCTTGACTCGGGCACAAACGAGCACACCACTTATGAGAAGAGAGACTTCATCTCTCTTGCTCCATGCAACAAAAACTTCAGAGTTGCCAATGGCAAGGTTGAGGCAGCTGAGGGGATTGGTGACAAGCTGGTCACAGTGGGTGTCAACGGTGTGGACTCCGACCTCAAGCTAGAGGGGGTAGTCTACTTGCCCTCCTTCACAGCCAACCTGCTCTCAGTCTCTAAGATAACTGACCATGGCATGACAGTTGTTTTTACAGCAAAGGAAGTGGTGATAGTCCCTGCCAAGGAAATCAACATTTCCTACCCTGCCAAGAAGGTTGTTACACAGGTCCCTCGCGTTGATGGACTCTACGTCTTGCAGACCAAGATGACAATATCAACGGCTGAATCTTGGGCTGGCAGCAATGATGAGGAGAGCAGCAATGCAGACTCTGATGATGAAGGACATGTTGGAGCAGCGGAAGCAGTGGCAGCGGAAGATTCAGCAACAAAACCAAAAGCAAATTCTGCCACCGAGGCTGTTCATTCTAGCCAGTGCACATCGTCGGAGAACCTGTGGCACAGGCGCTTTGGGCACGTGGCTCATCGCACATTGGCACTCATGGATGAGCAGGAGCTCCTACATGGGATGGAGCTAGGTGATGAGGCGGAGAGAGCTGGGATCTTCTGTGAGCGATGCCTTCAAGGCAAGGCCAAGAAGAAACCTTTCAAGAGTAATGGTATGCGTGCTCTCACACCCCTTGACCTCATCCACTCTGACGTATGTGGTCCCTTTTGGATACCATCCAATGGAGGCAGCAGATATTTCCTCACAAGCATAGACAAAAACAGCCTCAAGGTTTGGATATACTTTCTCAAAAAGAAAAGTGAGGTAAAAGAGAGTTTGCAAGCCTTTGTCGTTATGGTCGAGCGAGAGAGTGGAAGGAAGGTCAAGGCATTCAGGACGGACAATGGGGGGGAGTACGAAGCCTACAGGGAGTGGCTCAAGGCACAGGGCATTGAACACAAAAAAACTACTCCCTACTCACCTCAAAGCAACGGCGTAGCAGAAAGGATGAATCAGACCCTCCTTGGCATGACAAGGTGCATGCTCTTTGACGCCAAGCTGCCTCCTAGGTTCTGGGCTGAAGCAGTACGCACGGCTACGTATCTTGTGAACCTCGCACCTGCGGCAGTTCTGCGAAGGAGAGGCAAGAAGAAGCAGTCACAGCAGCTCAAGACACCTCAAGAAGCATGGTCGGGTAGGAAGCCGGACGCCTCCCATCTCAAGGTGTCCGGTTGCACCGGCTTTGTCAAGGTCTAGGCGGGTGAGGGTCCTGGAAAGCTCGATGCAAGAGCGCGAAAGTGTATTTTCATCGGCTATGACACCGCCCACAGAGCTTATAGAATGTGGGACCTAGGAGCTAAGAAGGTCATCTGCAGCAAAGACGTAGATTTCCACGAACGTTGAGTGAGTAAGGGAGAGCTTCTTGACCTTGAGAACAATCCAAAACAGGGAGAGTGGCTCACTCTTCTTGAGGAGGGAGACGAAGCACCAGCACAATGGCATGGGCTGGGTACTACAACAGGGAGAGAAGCTGACAAAGATGACTCGGGGGAATCAGCCTCTGAGGCCGACGTATCTGATCCTCCAGACCATGAGGAGGATACCTCTCCCCCCATCGACAACAAAACAAACCTCCAGCTTCTACATTAACAGCAACAGCCAGCAGGTGTAAGGAGCCGTTCACGTCTATAAGTTCCTCGGCAACATTACGATGCAGATAGGGGTGAATGGACAGGCTTCAACTATTCGTTCTTGGTTCAAGAGGAGCCAACGTCTGTCGCAGAGGCACTCGTGCGGCCTGACAAAGCTGAGTGGGATGAAGCAATTTGCAGTGAACTCAGCTCCATCGAGGAGAATGGGACATGGGTACTGGTGGACAGACCTGCCGGCGCTCATGTTGTGGGGTCCAAGTGGGTGCTTAAAGTAAAAAGGAAACAGGATGGTACGATAGACAAGTACAAGGCATGGGTGGTAGCAAAGGGGTTCTCTCAACGGCCTGGCGCACAGTACGATGAGACCTTTGCTCCCATTGTGACGTTTGCCTCCATCCGCTCAATGCTCGCCATTGCTGCTACCAAGAGCATGGAGGTCCACCAGATGGATGTCAAGACAGCCTTCCTTTACGGCAAACCTGACAAGGAGGTGCTGATGGAGGTTCCAGAGGGGGTTGATGCGCCCGAGGGCAAGGTGTGCAGGTTGGTCAAGGCGCTCTATGGGCTAAACCAAGTGCCAAGATTTTGGTACCAAGAGATGGATACATTCATGGCCAAGGAGTCCTTCATGCACTGCGACAATGACCCTAGCATGTACATGCATGAGAGTGACAAAGGGACTATGTTGGTCGCCTTGTACGTCGATGACCTGATTCTGTTCTCTTCTTCAACGCAGCAACTAGATGATCTCAAGGGGCAGCTGAGTAGCAGGTTCAAGATGAAGGACATGGGTCCTCTTAACTTCTACCTTGGAATTGCCATCAAGCGTGACAGAGCCGCAGGTACCATCAGCCTGAACCAGACAAAGTACATCGACTCCATCCTCAAACGATACAACATGGCAGATTGCAAGCCTGCTAGCACACCCATGAGCTCAGAGTGCAAGCTCTCCACCTCCATGTCCCCATCTAACAAAGCAGAGAAAACGGACGTGCTGGGCATCCCATATCAGTCTGCAGTGGGCAGTCTGATGTATGCCAAGGTCGCCACCCGGCTAGATATAGCCCATGCTGTTGGGCAGGTGAGCCGGTTTGTGGCCAATCATGGTCCACTGCACTGGCACGCTGGGAAGCGCATCATGCGCTACCTTAAGGGGACGCGACACGTGGGACTCCAGTTTGGAGGCATCGATGGATCCGTGTCACTCCGTCTGATGTGCTACACTGATGCTGACTGGGGAGGCAATATCGACGACAGAATATCCACCTCCGACTTTGTGTGTATGCTAAATGGAGGTAGTGTCAGTTGGGCGAGTCGCAAGCAGGAGTGTGTCTCTCTGTCAATAGCTGAAGCTGAGTACATTGTATTGGTTGAGGTGTGTAAAGAGGTGCAGTGGCTTTGCCGCTTGCTCTCTGAGATGAAGGCACCATAGACAACGGCAACAATCATCAAGATTGACAACATGAGCATGATTGACATGTCCAAGAACCCAGTTCTGTCCAGGCGCACAAAGCACATTGAGATCCGCCACCACTGTGCTCGGGACTTGGTCTACAGGCAGACAGTAGAGCTTGAGTATGTCTGCACCAAGCTGAACCGGGCTGACATGCTTACAAAGCCATTGGACAAGGATGTCCACCAGGTGGGCAGGCAAGGTATCGGCATGGTCAACGCAAGTGATGAAGAATGATGATGGAAACTGACGCAAGGTGCAAGGGAGTGATTTGTTGAATATGTTTGTCCCTTGTTCAGTCTTTGTACGACGGATCAGGAAAGCTCTGTCCCTTGTGGAGGTATGACCCCTGGATTTGTTGTAGGGTGACTCAAGTATGCTCTGTCTCATGTGAGATATGACCTGTGAGTACACCATGTAGGTGAGTGGTTAACTTGGCCATTTTGTTGATTTGGCCAAGTGAGAGGTCATGAGTTCGATCATGGCTCCATGCACATCTTGGTTGTTTTGGACGCTTCCAAGAAAGAAAGTCCTTTGCTTCTGGGAAACAACACGACTGATCAGTGACCTTGGCACAAGGATGCTTATGTGTCAAGCCCACAGCGCAATTCTCTTGGTGATGTGGCAGGGTCAAGCCACTTCTCAAGAATGTGATTTTGAGTTCTAGGACTAGACAGACAGCTATAAAAGGACTTGTCTTGCATGTTGATCAATTAACCCTTGCTTGATGCTCTCTTGCGTATTGACAAATTGAGCTCTTCTTGAGATGTAATGCTAAGGCGTTAGTAATCGTGAACGTGAAGTGTATGCCTGATTAAGTTTAGGGTGCACGACACATACCTGCAAAGGAAGAAGGCCTAGAAACCTTTGTGAGCCTTTTGGTTTTGCGGCTTCTCTGCCGGAGGTGGCTAGCTTAGTAGCCAACAGATGTTGCGGTCACGGGGATTTTGGTCTTCGCAACTCATCAGTGGGGAAGCTGGAACTGCTACGGTCGTGGTCGCCGCGTTACCAGAGGACGTGTTGCTCGACGCAGACCACTGTGCGTGTGCAGCCTGAACACCATGCGTGATCCACGCCCAGTTGAGCGACTGCAGGCACTCGTTGTAGCGGTGAGCGCCTCCACAATTGTAGCAATGAATAGTACGTCCACTGCTACCATGTGATGACTGCTGCTCTTGTGACTGCTGCTGGCTTGAGCCACGCTTCTTTTCGCCCTTCTTCCCCTGTGTTGTTGCTACCACACCCTGTGTCTCTGTTGGGATAGCTAGGGTGGAAGGAGAGAGGAGAGCATGCCAGAGGATGGAGAAGGGAACTACGAGAGAGGCGTTGGTGGTGACGCGATCATTGGTGTAGCAAGTGAACTCTCTTGATGGGCGACGGCTGCCTCACGGGCAAAAGTCACATTGAGGAAAAGGTGATGCCCCCAAGGAAGAAGCTGAAGGGAGGTGGAGAAGGGCTGGAGTGCAGTGTTGTTATACCTCGAGAAGATGATGGCATGCTCAAGACGCACTTCGATCATGAGTGTCTGAAGCGCCCAAAGATGTGTACCTCCTGAGGTCCCAAGGCGCGTGTAGATGCGCATGGCGCGTCACCACTAATCAGCTGCGGGCTCAGCAGGTCCTTGACGAAGGGAGTGGAAGCCACGGATGTGAGCTTTGCCGGTGGCGTGCGTCTATGTAGCAAGTAGGGACAATGCCAGCTCCCAGTCCCGACGTGGGTTAGCACCCACGCCTGTATCGGCCTCTCCAAGGAAGGGGAAAAGGTCCATGACAGTCTCGCGAGGCATGGCGTAAAAGATTCCGCGCATCGCCCGAGCTGCTGTCAGCACGTTTAGCACGGTCCGTAACCTGGTATTGACTGTGGTAGTAGGACCAAACCCCCTCTGAAGTGGCCCATACCTAGAAGAGGGTCTCCCAGCAGTCAAAGCTGTCCTCGTTGACATATCGTGGGGGCGGTGTCTCAAAGTCCTTAGGTTGCCGCTCCGTAGGGAGAGCAACCACAGGATGGGAAAGACAAGGGATGGGGAAGACACTGGGACGCGGAAAGTCGCTAAGATAGGGTTCACGCGAGGATCGGATCTCCAGGATGAGGGAACCAAACCTCGTCTGCAGCTGGCGGAGACGCTCTTGAAATACGCGAATCTCCCTCTCGGGACTGTCATCCTCAATGCCTGGCATGTTAGGGTGCTCCTCCAAAGGATCAAGAAGTGGCGGGTCTTGTCCTATCGCTCTTCTCGCTGTAGATGCTGACTACTATGTAGAAGGTGTGACACCGCCGAACCCCCTGAAGGTCTACTGTGGGGCCGTGGACTGACTCCAAAGAAGATCAGTGAGCGTGCAAATGGCTTTGGTTTGCTGTTGCTGTAGGTCACGTATCTCATCCTGCTGACTCCGCAAGTCTTCAATAGCCTGTGAGTGTGGGCTCAGGACCCCTGAGGAGAAGGAGGAGGGATCAGGTGGTCCTTTGTCCTTGTCACTAGTCGGAGCCATGTTAGCGCTCAGTATGGGAACAAACGTAAAAAATGCTTCAAACAAGAAATCGAGAGCATTTCTCGAGGAGTTGAAACGTTAAGAAGGAATCATGTTTTGACCACGAACTTACAAACATCAGCACAGTCGATGATGGCATCGGTGTTTTCTCTCTAGCAAAAAAAACGCTAGCGTTTTTATGCTGGCCTATTGTACAACATTAAAAAAAAAACTATATATTTTTTGGAGGTCACGCAAACTTCGTGTGACCAGTGGGTGTGACCTCGTCGCCCCCTGCTCATGACTGCTTAGTGGTTGCGTAGGCCTGTGCCGTGCCATGCACGCCTGTGGAGTGCTGTGTAGTTTTTATGTAGCTGTACAGCGGAGCTGCTATTGCTGCTACTCGGCTTGGCTGCTAGAACTAGTGAATACCGCAGCTCACCCGATGTGGTGGTGGGGAATGCGTGATGATGTCGTTACTAAAAACGGCTGGAACGAGTTTCAAGGTACGGCGGCGGCGGTGACTCTCAGTGCTGCTGCCGGTGCTTTGTCTCTGTAGTGCAGCTCAACAAGAGGGGTGTCGCTGCTTTGATACCATGAGAAGATGCGTGAAAGCTTCTTTGCGATATTGCTACTGACTAGGCGTTAGTGCCTGGCCAAACGGTGATGACAGTCACAAGTCGCGCACACAATGGCAAGGGTCTGGCTAGGCGACACAAGGCAAAGTGTCAGAATGCTTCAATAGTATTTGCAGAGAGGAAATGAAAAATGACAGGTCCATGGCATAAGTACCTCCTGCGGCACACGGCCGGTGTCACACGCGGTAGTGCAAGATCTGTCCCAAAACTGGCCCAAAACTACTGTTTTCGCTGTAACTCAGCATAGACAAGTCAGAACGATACGCCGTCTCAACCTCCACGTGCAAAATCTCAAGCCATATGATACAACTGGTCACATGCATGCATCCGGCAACAAACAGTGGACACACAATGCAAAAACATGCAAATCGGGCCAACGGCCAGTCCACCGATAACATCGTACACAAAACAGCAGAAGGTCCTAGACAACATCCAGGACTTTGGGGTGACCCTCGATCAGGTCCGAGCAGGTAGTCCACCACTTGAAGATGCCCAGGTGCCACCTGGGTCTGCATCAGGGATGTGCATGAGCATGGACACGGCCGTGTGGTCATAGTAAATTGTACAGGTCAACAGGAACGTTACAAATCACAACACCACACCGTTGTGTGTACGAACTGTGACTGTCGTCACTGTCTGACAATGCATTGACGCCTAGTCAGCGGCTGTGTTGTTAGGAAGCTTCCACGCATCTTCTCATGATATCCAAGCAACGAGACCTCTCTCGCTGAGCTGTGCAACAGAGATGCAACACCGGCAGCAACATTGAGAGTCACCGCCGCCGCTGTATCTTGGGACTCGTTGTAGCCATTTTCAGGAGCGACATCACCACACAATCCCCACCACCCCACCTCACCGAGTGAGCTGTGACATTTTCAAGCTCCAGCAGCCAAGCCGAGCAGCAGCAGCACGGGCTGGCAGCAGCAATCATTTTTGGGTGGGTATTCTGACCCTTGAACAAAAAAAAAGAGGAAGCAACTCGCAGCCAACACTCGTAGCAGCACCTCACAGCGCGAAGCGGTGGCTGGGAGCAGCAACAACACATAGCAGCAGCAGTGAGTAGCAGCAGCGGCAACAAGCAGCACTTATGGCATAAGTAGCGGTAGGAAGCAGCTGTAGCGTGGCGACAAGAGCAGAAACATTGCGCTTGCTGTAGCGCCAGCAATAAAAGCAGTAGCAATATCATTGTAACAGCAGTAGAATTGCAATAGTAGTGGTAGCTACAGCAGCAGAGCAGGAACAACAGCGGTCGCAGTGGCAGCATTGCTGCGCAGGAGCAGTCACGACTCCTTGTTGTGATTTGTGACGTTCTTGTCGACCAATAAAGTTTATTATGACCACTCAGCTGTGTCCATGCCCATGTAGATCCATGATGTGGACCCAGGTGGTACCAGTGCGTCGTCTGGTGGTGCACTACCAGCTTGGAGCTGACCGACAATGGTCTCAGAGCTCTCGACGCTGCCAGCAACGTCCTACTGGTTTTCTATAGCATGTAGGAGTTTATTGGTTGATCGGCTGTGGGCCTAATTTGCATGTTTTTGCATTGTGTGTCCACCGTTTGATGCCGGACACATGCATGTGACTAGTCGTAGCGTCTGGCTTGTGATTATGCATGTCTACGTTAAGACGGTGTAGCGTTCTGACATATCTATCGTAGGTCATGGCCAAGACAATGGTTTTGGACCGGTTTTAGGATGGACCTTGTGCTGTCGCGTGCAACACCTGACGTGCGCTGCAAGTACTTATGCCATAGACCTGTCATTTTTCAGTTATCTCTGTAAATGCTATTGAAGCATTATGACACTTTGACTTGTGTCTCATAGCAAGACCCTTGCCGTTGTGTGTACGACTTGTGACTGTTGTCACCGTGTGACAGGGCACTGACGCCCAGTCAGTGGCTGTGTCTCTAGGAAGCTTGTACGCATCTTCTAATGGTATCAGAGCAGCAAGGCATCCCTCACAGAGCTACGCAATGAAGACGTAGTAGTCGTACGAGGAGTGAGCCACAGTTAAAGCCACGGTCTTGGGAGGACCCACCAATCCACAGTGACCGGCCGCAGCAGATTGCAATAGCGGAGACACCCATGCAACGCATCACCATGCCATCAGTACAGGGCAGGCAAGGGTTCTTCAACCCCCTCCAGCAGCAATTGAGGCATGAGATGTTGAGAAGGGTGTTGGTTTTTTCGCATCTCTCAATCTGCTTTGTTGTGTAATCTTGGCTTTTGTACATTGGCATGCAGATGACTGACGGCAAGACTCGACGCTGCTGGATTGTCTTCCGGTGGAGCCGACGCACGCTGAGGCCTAGACGCAGCTCACCAAAGCCTCCTTCCTGCGGCAACATGCTCACCTCCATCGGCAGGCCTCTGCGGCGGTCGGGCCGCCAGCGGTCACTGCCAGTGCAGATGTTGTCTGCATGCGTCCAACGCTGGATCTGACTGTACTATCACGTCTGCAGCGTCATGCTCTGTCTTGGGTCCATGTCTCATGTTGCGTGGCACTGTTTGGCTTCATGTACCATCATAGGCACTGCCTGGGTTCTAGCAGACATAACTATTAGCTGCTTTTTTTCTAGCCGTTTCTGACTGCACAACTACGTTCGCAGCGTCGGTGTTATGGTGTGGTCGAGTTTTCAGGCAAAACGGACGACACCCAGGTTTTGGGCTGTCGGGTGTCTGGCAGGGATCGCCGAGAAAACCCTGCCTGCCAGAAAATAGGTCCAGGTCTACTTTCTGATTGGCTGGTTAGCTGAGTAACAAGCTGTATAGAGCTGGGGGGGGAGCTAGAACTTGGACGGGTCTCCCAAAGTTGTTCATTCTTCATTCATAATCATTCAGTTTCTGTTTTCAGCTGCTTTCTGGCGCTAACACTGGCGCGCGTGTTTTTCAGGAACAAACCCAGAGCATCCAGACTTAGACTCTAGAGAGGCGGACCGAGGGGGCAGCAGACTAAGCAACAAGCGTGGAAGCCTGCATGCTCCATCAACAACACTGCTGCCCCAACCTACTGCCTAGCACTTCTAGCTTAGTTTCACAGCCAGAGCATAGAAGTAGCACCAAAAGACTAGGGTATAGGTGCCAGACAACGCCGGCGGACTCCCATACGTGCCAGTGCAGGGGAAATGTTGCCGGAGTTTTTCAGGCAGCATTGACCCACCTGGTGGTGGCGTGAATACTTTCCCAGAGCCACTGGACCAGGTGGAATGCTGTCGGATTTTTTTCGGCAGCACTGATTCCCACATGTGATGTGAGGATGTGAGTTGTCAGCAACATCATGCATCGCGACGATGACGCACGCGGCAATGTCACCCAGGTGCAGTGATTGACAGTAGCAGCACGTAGCAACAACTTGCGGTAGTAGTGAGCAGTGGTAGCAGCGACCAGCAGCAGCTCTGGGCAACAACAGCAGCCGACAACAGCAGTAGCTCGTAGCATGAGCAGCCCGCAGCAACAGTAGCCTATAGCAGTAGCTAGCAGGACCAGAAACAGCGGCAGCGAGCGGCAGTTGTAGCTGTGAGCAGCAATAGCAGCATGCTGCAACAATAGCAGTAGTGACCAGCAACAGCAGCTAGCCAAAACGGTAGTAGCAAGAGCAAGTAGCAGCCGCCAGTACCCAGCAGCAGTAGCAACTAGTAGCAGCCGCTCCAATAGCAGCGAGTTGTAGTAGTAGATGCAGCTGTTCGCAGCCTGCTACCCGCCATGAGCAGCAAACTACAAGCAGCAAGCTACAAGCAGCAAGCTGCAAGCAGCAAGCTGCAAGCAGCAAGCTACAAGCAGCAAGCTTCAAACAGCAAGCTGCAAGCGGCAAGATGCAGGTAGCAAGTTACAAGCAGCAAGTTGCAAGTAGCAAGCTCGCTACTGGCAGCAAGCAACGATTGCAAGCAGCAAGCAGTAAGCTCACTGCTCGCAGCTTGATGCTCACAACGAGCATCAAGCTCACTATGACCAACAAAATAAAAACATCCCCCAATGAACTAGCGGCTGTAGAGCGGCTGCAGCCACTGCCATAGCCACTGCAGTAGCCACAGCAGCCACAAAAGCATGCAACAGCTTAACAGCAGCAGCAACTACAGCAGCAGCTATAACAGCAGTTGCTGCTACAACAGCAAATACAGGAGCAACAACAGCCACAGCAGCCGCACTAGGAGCACTTACAGCAATAGCAAACACTGCTGCACCAACACCCGCAGCAAAAACAGCAACATCAGTAGCCGTAGCAGCTGCTGCAATCGTAGACCAGCAGTAGCAGCAGTAGTAGTAGTAGTGGCAGCAACTTGCAGCAGTGTAGCCGTTGGCATCACAGACTCACACCAATGCCGTGCTGCCTTTCCTTCCCCCTGGGCATGCGAGCCCTGCTGTGTCTGCTGCCACGCATTACTTGGTACAGCAGCAGAATCACCACCAGCGGAAGACAGTAATTTCAGTCCGTGGCCCCACTCTGGGTGCCGGCCGCAGGCCAAAGGACTTTGAGACCCCGTCCCTGCCGCTTTAGGCCGGCGAGCAGTTCCGGAGCTTGGCACTCAGTTTTTACATCTGGGCAGAGGGTGAGGGCTTGTGGGAATAGTACACACTTTTGTACGACTCCACCCAGGCCGACCAGCTGTATGACGCTGGTCGCGCCGTCGTGCCCTCGTCCCAATCGCTCCTCTGGCTTCACGCCTGGCCTTAAAGTCTCTCTGACTTTACTGCCGACGGGACCCCACACCCTACAACCGCATGGCACATCCTCACCCGTCCTCATTGCTTACATAGTGAGGCTGACACCAGTCACCTGCTGTAGGTGTTCAACTCCTTGCACATGGGGGAGACCGAGACGGTCACCTCCTAGTAGCAGCGAGCTGAGGACATCTTCTGTCGACTAAGCACCTCTGCTCCACCCCCTCTGGCCGCGTTCCTCACCATCAAGCACAGTGCCACCACCACGTAGGCCGACGTCTTTGTCCACTACTCCCAGGATGTCCTTTCCACTATGGCGGCCCAGGGCACCCTCATGCCTTGGGCATATGAGATCTTCCTCAAGATCGAGGAAGCTCATCTAGAGTCTCGCATCCAGCGCACAGAGGCCCTCGCCCCCCGTGCACTCGCCTCCGTGGCCGTCGCTTCCCCGCAGCAGCTGCATCCACCAACTCCTCATCGTCGGTGAAGAAGAAGCGCAAGGGCAAGAAGGGCAAGGGCCCTCAGTAGCAGCTGCAGCCGACTTGGTCTATTGGTGGTGGCTCAGTCTGCCACAAGTGTGGCCAGCCAGGACATGGGTGGTGTACTTGCTCGTTACCGATGGACAATGCGCGCGTCATCACCACCAAGCATCGCCGGCGTGAGCGCCGTCACGGCTGTGCCGCCGTTGCTATTGCTAATCCTGACGCCTGCACCCCGTCAAGCAGCACCACTCCTCTGCTAACCCTGCTGGACCCTCCGTCATCAGCTCCACAACAACATCATCCGCTGACATAGGCACCTCCATTTTCATCTCCAGTGTAGTCCTCCTTCTTTCCGGGCTCCAATATAGTCACTCCACACTCAATCTACACTCTCGGAACGTCCACTCGCAAGCATCAGTTGGAGCAGTTCATTGCACTCCACCTCGTTCTGTCCTGCCCTCCTTCCCAGGGAAGTGCGAGTCGCGTTACCTCCTGCTCGTCTGCCCTGCCTTGCATGACATGGACTGAGCTATGGTCATGCCCTGTTTCCTCATCCGCTTTGTCGTCTCCCGTACACCCTACCCCTCTCTATGACGATGTTGCATGGCTTGATGATTGGCAGTCTTGGTTCGCGCCACCGTCCACCGCATCCGCGTCCCTTGCTTGCTGCGATGTGGCTTTTAGTGATTTGGCAACTTTGGTCCAGGACCCTACCAAGACCTGGATGATCGACTCCGCGGCCACTCATCACATGACCGCCTCTCGCGTGGCCTTCAATGTGCTTGTTCCTGTTGGCGATGTGTCTGGTGTCCAGACACGCTCCGGACAGGTGTTACCTGTCTGTGGTGTCGATGTCGTTTGTTTCCGTGGTCCTGCCGGTGATGTTTTTGTGACCAACGTCCTCTTGTCCTAAGTCTTGAGCTAAGCCTTCTCTCCGTCACTGCCCTTGACAGTATGAGCATGGACGCTGTGCACTCGCATGGCATTGGCACTGTGTTGTTACGTCTATCCGGTCCGCACGCCACCACTTGTGGTAACCTGTGGCACGTACCTCATATGTCCTCCCATCCCCCCATCCCCTCCCCGTCCGCCCCGACGGGCCATGTCTTTGTCACCTGCACCCTGTCCCCACAACATACGCGTCTCTTGCACCACCACCTTTGCCACGTGCACTCTGTTGCGGTTGACAGCATGCGCTGCACCCAGCCGGCCAAGGGCCTAGAACCGGACTCCTTCCCCTGGCCATGCCCCACAGAGTGCATTGATTAGTCTTCGGGCAAGATGCACCGCTCCATCTCCCTCCTGTCTTTCTCTCGGGTGTCTGCCCCTCCAGACCTCGTCCATTCAGATGTCATGGGTATTCTCCTTATTGAAGCTGTCGGGGAGCATGGCTACTATATCCTCACCCTCACTGACGACTACTCTTGCTATCACTGGGTCTTCTACCTTCGGTAGAAGATAGATGTTGCTTCGACCATTTGGGACTGTCTTGTCTGTGGCGAGAGTGAGTGTGGTCAGCCTCTCCGCCGCTTTTGCTCCGATTGCGGTGGCGAATACATGGGACAGATCACAACTTTCCTTGCCTCCCACGGTATACACAACAAGACGTCGGTACCTTACCCACCAGCCTCGTACAACGTCTGTGAGCGGTGGAACCGCACCATGGCTGACGCCATCTGCACCATGCGAGTCGAGTCAGGTCTCTCCGATGGCTTCTCCTTCAAGGTCATGGCCGACATGGCGTGGGTCTGGAATCGAATTCCCCACGGACTCCTTCCTTGCCAGTCCACGCTCGTACCAGCACTAGTGCGGTCAGCGTGCTGACCTCCATCCAGCTTGTGTCTAGGGCTGTGTGGCCAATGTGTGGCTGTCCGCCCCGCAGCAGGGAGGCAAGCTCGCCCCCCGTGGACGTCGTTACACCTTCCTCTGTGTCTCCCATCACTTCAAGGCATGGCGCTTCTGGGATCCCTCCCAACACTACATCATCGAGAGTCGCGATGCCCTCTTTCTTTAAGAGCTTTTTCCTTGCGACCTTGTCCGCTCTGGCTTGTCGGTGTCCATCCTGTCGCGGGGGGTAGTGGTGAGTCCGTTCCTCATCCTACCACTTCCGGGCGGCACATCACATGGTCCCTCCGAGACAGTAGCCCCAGTCGAGTCCGGTGGCCCCTCCGGGCTAGCATACCAAGTTGCGTCTGCTGTCTCCTCTGAGCCGGCAGTCCCTATCGCACCCGTTAGTCCCTTCGGGCCAACAATTCCTATCAATTCTACTGGTCCCTCTGCAACTGCAGCCTCGTCCGCGTCTGTTGGTCCTTCCAGGCTGGCAGACCCGTCCGCGTTCGTTGGTCCCTTCTCACAAGCAGCTCTGTCTACCTCCGCTAGCACCTCGGACTTGGTACCATCTTCTGCCCTACTGCGCTACACATGTGGCCTAGGCGGCAACCTTTGACCCACGCCGTCTGTGAGTGTGGAAATCACCAAATCACAAGCTGTTGCACCTCGGCCCCCTGTCTCCGCACGTGTCTCTTCCACTCCTACGGTAGTGAGTGGGGACCCCGGCACCAAGGCCCTCGGCCTGACCACTTCAACCATCATTACAGACCTCTACCCGGGCTCCGTACTGGGCTACGCCATGCTCTAACAGGACCATTGGCATGCTGTCACGACTGCACTCACACATGTCCCACCTAGAGCTCGAGATGCACACGCCCTTGCAGTCTGCACCACGGTGCGCCCGAAGGATCCAGCCACCCTACGTGAGGCTCTTTCCTCCCCTCAGGCCGCACATTGGGATGCTGCCTGCGTTGACGAACTTGCTGCTATTTGTCTGCACCACGTGTATGATCTCATTGATCTCCCTCCAGGTCAGAAGGCCATTGGTGCCAAGTGGGTCTTTTGGTGCAATTGGAAGCCCGATGGGTCCTAGGACAAGTACAAGGCCAGCCTTACAGCCAAGGGGTTCACTCAGGTCTCTGGGGTTGGTTATGACCAGATCTTTACCCCATTTGGCTGATTCTCCACTAGTTGGGTTCTCTTATGCCTGGTTGCCCAACATGGGTGGGAGCTCCATCAGATGGACGTAAGCGGTGTTTCCTCCATGGCTTCTTGGAGGGTGAGGAGCTCTGCATGGTACAGCCTCTAGGCTTTGACAACGGCACTAGGAAGGTCTGACGGCTACCAAAGGCCGTCTATGGCCTGAAGCACGCACCTCGATGCTGGAACCAGCAGATTTGTCACACGCTCCGCCGCGGTGGCCTCATGCGTAGTACTGTTGACCCCGCACTGCTCATCATCCTACAAAGCCAGAGCTTTGCCGCTGTCCTGGTGTATGTCAATGATTTCCCCATTGCGTCGCTAGACGTGGATGCCATCCAGCGCGTCAAGGACCTGCTACACACCGGCTACAAGATGAAGGATCTCGGGCCTGCCTCTGTCTTCTTGGGCATGGAGCTCGAGCATGATCGCTCCCACGGCATCCTGCACGTCCATCAGGCCGCCTATGTACAGTCTCTGTCCACTCGCTTCACCGTGGACTTGCCCCTCGTGCTGAGCGCATCCTCACCCATGTCACCCAATGGCCACGCAAAGCTGAAGAGCTGTGACTGAGCCATTGTGGAGGATCCAATTGACGTGACCTCGTATCTGTGAGTCATCCTGACACTGATGTTCCTGGCAATATGGACGCGTCCAAATATCGCATTCGCCGTCAACCTCTTGGCTCAGTTCTCTCAGAAGCCGTGTCACCTCCACGTCAAGGCTGCGATCCGAGTACTGCACTATGTCATCTCGACTCCACCGCAAGGTCTCATGTTTCCCCGACAACCGTCTGTTGTCGCAATGGGTTACACCGAGAGTGACTGGGCCGGCAGTCCGGACGGTAAGAGCCGCACAGGTTGGATCTTTCTGGTTGGCATCACGGTTGTGTCTTGGCGTAGTGGCAAGAAAGGGTGCATTGCATGTAGCACTTCTGAGGCTGAGTACATAGCCCTTGGTTCAGGCGCATGTGAGAGCGTGTGGCTACGTCATCTGTTGTCCGAGTTGCATCCGTTGCATCTATCACGTTGCATTGTGACAATGAGAGTGCCATGGTCATCGTTGAGAACGATGGTGTGCATCACACACGCACAAAGCACATCAATGCTGAGTATTAGTATGTGTATTCGTTGTTGCATGATGGCAGCATGAGCATTGTGTGGGTTGAGAGAGTAGGGCAGCTGGCTGATTTCTTAACCAAGGCACTGAAGCGCGACTCGTTCAAGAAGGCTGTGAGTTCTGTCGGCATGCGTCAATGAGTTGCACTCTTTGTTCTGGCCTGTGTCTCTATGTGCCGTGGGGGAGTCTGTTTGTTGAATGTGTCGCTGCCCGTCCATGTGCACTCCGCTTGTGAGTCATGGGGGAGTGTTGGCTTTCTTGCATCTCTCATTGTGCTTTGTTGTTCTCTCCCGGCTTGTATACATTGGTGTATAGATGACTGACGGCGAGATTCGACACTATTGGAGTGTCGTCCAGTGAAGCGGACGCATATTGAGACCTACATGCAGCTCATTGGCGCCTCCTTGCTACGACAACGTGCTCAGCTCCATCGGCAGGCCTCCTCAGCGGTCGGGCCGCTGGCGGTCACTGCCATTGCAGATGCTGTCTACATGTGTCCAGTGCTGGATCGGACTGTACTATTGCGTCTGCAGCGTCATGTTCTGTCTAGGGTCCATGTCTCATGTTGCGTGGCACTGTTTGGCATCATGGACCATTGTAGGCACTACCTGCGTTCGGGCAGCCATAACTCTTTGCTGCTATTTTTCTAGCTGTTTCTGACCGTACGACTGTGTTTGAAGCATTGGTATTTTGGTATGGTCCAGTTTTCAGGCAAAACAGAGGACGCCCGCGTTTTAGGCTATCGGCCGTCTGGTAGGGCTCACCGAGAAAACCCTGCCTGCCAGAAAATAGGTCTAGGTCTATTTTCTGATTGGCTGGTTAGCTGAGTAACAAGCTCTACAGAGCTAGGGAGGATGTAGAATTTGGAGGGGTCTCCCATTCTTTATTCCTAATCTGTCACTTTCGGTTTTCAGCTGCTTTCTGGCGCTAACACTGGCACGCGCGTTCTGAGTAACAAACCCAGAGCATCCAAACTAAGACTCTAAGGCAGCAGACTGAAGGGATAATGGACTAAGTAACGAGGGAGGACGCCTGCGCGCTGCATCAACAACGATGCTGCCCCAACCTGCTGCCTAGCATTTCTAGCTAAGGGGTCTGTGAAGGGTCCCACAAGCTTCACTCAAGACGCACATACCACCCTCCCCGGACGTGAGAGAAAGCAACTGCCCCATTTGACCACCACGCTTGGTGTGTAAGAGCTCGTTAGAAAGCTCTTACAAAACCCTATCCATCGTTTCCACTCCCACCTCATTTCATGTCCTGTAGGCTCTAGGAAATGAAACAACACTCTCAGATCTACATTTTCTCCCGGATTTTGGGCAGAAACAAAAATGGTGACGTTTTTGACCCTTTTTCAACGGTTTGTTTGCACAAAAGCACCGCCATTATATTCAGCACCCTTTGGCTCATAATCGTTCCAAAATTTGTCTCGTTTAGACATCCTTCATGCTAACATCATCGTTGTGACTGATGACGTCAGCACCAACACTTGGCCAAATTTTTGGCTGAAACATTATTGTTTACCAAAATCGGAAATCCTCGAGAAACACTGACAGTTTTGCAATCTGATCAGTTTGTTGTCCTGGTCCATACTGAGCCTTGACATGACTCCGACCGGTGACAAGGGCAAAGGACCACCAGATCCCTCTTCCTCTTCCTCATGAGTCATGATCCCATGATCGCAGGCCATTGCGGACCTCCGTAGTCAGCAAGATAAGATTTTTTGTCACCAACAGTAGCAGACTGATGCCATCCGTGCGCTCACTGATCTTATTTGTGGTCAGTCCACAGCCCCACTGCAGATATCCGGGGGAGTCGGCAGTGCCATACATTATGCACAACAGTCAGCATCTACACCGAGGAGAGCAGCTGGACACGATCCGCCATGTTTTGATCCTTTGGATGAGGACACCAACATGTCAGGCATGGAGGACAACACCCACGAGAGGGAGATTCGTGAGCTTTGGGAGCGTCTTTGCTAGCTTCAGACGCATTCTGGTTACCGGGTAGTGGAGATCCAATCCTTGCCTGACCCCTACCTTGGCAAATTCACTCATCGCAGCGTCTTCCCCATCCCTCGTCCTTCCTAGCATGTGGTTGCTCTCCCCACGAAGCAGCCACCCAAGGACTTCGAGACACCACCCCCACGCTATGTCAGCGATGACGTCTTTGACCGTTGGGAGACTCTCTTCCAGGTCTGGGCAGTTGGCTCTAGTGGGTGTGGAGGCACCCTCAAGGATGTCTAGCTCTCACTGATGCATGCTACCAGTGTTTGGGCAGCCAATGGACACCAATGGTGAAGATTTTAGAGCACAAGGATCACGGATGTGAGTGGGCAGAAATCGTTGCATTCAGTAGATCTAAACCAAAACACGTTTTTGTTACTTAGCATAGTGAGATTACATAAGATTCATATAGTTTGTGATCTAAGCTTTCCAACACATCCAAGCACGCAAAAAATGGAGCAGTAGAGCCCCTGCTATGGTCGTCAAGTAACCCTTGGTGGAGCCCCCCACCTTGCCTTGCACTCTAGGTGACGGGAGGTGCTTCGACGATGACGCGTCGAAGCGCCTTTCCTCGCCCAGAATTCAAGGAGAAGTTCACCCTGGTCAAGGAGGTCCTTATGGTTACCTCATTCATGACCCTGGTGTATTTGGAGTTCATTTGGAACAATCTCGGATCACTGGGGGTGGATTATCTCGCCACCCATGGCGGGTACCAGATTCCACCCGCCCAACATCCGATTTTCGGGCTGGGCGAGAAATCCAAGGAATCTAAATCTAAATTCAGATCAGTTGTTCAACTACTCCCCAGTGATCGAACCAGGAATTGCTCAACGACACTCATGGCAAGGGGCACACCATGTCAACATGGGCCACTTGAAAGGAAGTATGGTCCTACTATCACAGTCCGTACCAGGTTACGGACCACGCTTAGGTGCTGACAGCGGCTTGGATGATGCGCGGATCCCTTTACGCCATGCCGCGTGAGAATGTTGTGGACGTTTGCCCTTTTCTTGGAGAGGCTAGCACGGGCGCGGGTGCTGATCCATGTGGAGGCTGGGACTTGGAACTATCCCTCCTTGCTGTAGAGACGTACGCCACCCACGCGGCTCACATTTGCGCCTTTCACTCCCTTCGTAAGGGACCTGCTGAGCCCGCAACCGATTACTGGCGCCGTGCCATGCGCATCTACATGCGCATGGGGACTTCAGGAGGTACACAAATTTGGGTGCTTCACACACTCATGATCGGAGTTTATCTTGAGCACGTAGATATTGTATCGGGGAACAGCAACGCCATGCTCCACCCCTTCTCCACCTCACTTCAGCTCCTTCCTTGGGAGCATAAACTTTTCCTCCAGGTGATTTCTGCCCACGAGGCAGCTCTGGGCCACCAGGAGAATTCTCTTGCTGGAGAGGTCATCGCGTCGCCGTCGACGCCCCTCTTGCAGACCGCTTTTTCATCCTCTGGTACACCCTCCTCTTCCCTTTCCACCCCGGCTATCCCAACTCAGATGTAGGGTGTGGCAGCTGTGGCAGAAGGGAAGAAGGTTAGAAAGAAGCGTGGTCAGGCCAGAAGCGGTCGTAGCAGCAACAGCAGTCCTCGGGCGGTAGCAGTGGATGCACTGTCCACTACTACAACTGTGGAGGCGCTCATCGCAACACCGAGAGCCAGCAGCCGCTTGATTAGGCACGGATCACTTGCGGTCTTCAGGCTGTACACGCGCAGCGTCTTCAAGCATTGAGCAGCACAGCCTCCGGTCTCGTTTTGACCATGACTGCAGCAGTTCGCATTTCCTCACGGGCGAGCAATGGCGACCCGGACCCGCTTGACCACACCATTGCCGAGCTTCGCCATCTTCTGGTGCTTTACTTTCAACGAGGTGCGAGTGTGTTGTCACAGCCAGGTCGTTCATAAACTGTTTGTTCCTCTGTTCTCGTTGCTCGTGATGACTCGTGTGGTGGGGTACAGCTGGCATGTGATGATGATGTGCCTTACAGTACCGATTGGATTCATGAGTCTCACCTCTATGCCCTTCGTCGTTCCTCCTCACCTGTTTCTCAACGCCGGTCTGAGGCTGAGTGCTCTGTTGCCCGTTGTTCAGTGACGTCCTCCAGTCGTGATGCCGATGGCGCTTGGATCATCAATTCTGCTTTCACTCATCACATGACCTGTTGTCGTAGTGAATTTGCTGTTATGGGTCCTGTTGCATCTATTCGCTCCGTTTGCACAAGCTCTGGTCAGTCCTTGCCAGTCCAGGGTGTTGGGGTTGTGTGCTTTAATGGTCCATTTGGCCCCATGTATTTTTTTGAGGTGTTTTTTGTGCCTGACATTGAGCTCAGCCTGCTTTCTGTGCGTGCTTGCACACTGATGGGACTCTCTCCGAAGCGAGACTCCGCCACTATGACAGCTATTGATCCTTGTACCGTTGTTCTTTGTACATCTACTGTGGATGGTGTATACTTTGTCTCTCGTATATCTTGTCCTCCTTGCTCCCCCGATCTTCCTGCTTGAGGGTTTGTCACTAGCGTGCTTTCTGCTGAGCACCAGTGACTGGTACATCGTCACCTGTTTCATATGGGCTCCAACACTGTGTCGAAACTCATTTGGACACAGCCCGTATTCGGTCTTGATGCGGTCTCTTTCAACAAGCCGCCCAAGACCGATTATCTGTTTTGCGCTCAGGGTAAGATGCATCATTGCACCTGCCCTTACTCCCGTTCTCGCGTACTTCGTCCTTTCGAGTTGGTCCATTCAGACCTTCTCATTCCTCTTCCTGTCGATACTCTGTCCGATTGGGGTAGGTACGTCCTGACCCTGACTGATGACTTCACCCGGATGCGGTGGGTCTTGGGCTTGTGCCAGAAGGGTGATGCTGCTCTTGTGGTTTGCCTCTGGCGAGTGATGACTGAGCGTTAGTCTCGCCACACGCTGCATACCTTCCGTTTGGATCGCGGCGGCGAGTTTCTTGGTAAGAGGGAAAGTTTCTTCACCAAGCACGGGGTTTTTCACCAGGTCTTTGTTCCTGCTACTCCTCAGCGGAACGGTGTTGTTGAGCGCTGGAACCGCACCATGGAGGATGCGGTTCGTGCTATGTGGTTTTAGTGCGGTCTCCCTGAGTCCTTTGCCTTTGAAGGATTTGCCTACATGACGTGGGTCACGAAACGCCTCCCGCACGGTCCCCTTCCGGACCTCGTTACACTGTATGAGCTTTTGTTTGGTCACCGTGCTGACCCACGTCTTGGTCGTGTCTAGAGATCCTTGGCTTCTGTGTGGTACACCAAGGACTTCCAAGGGTCCAAGGTCTCACCGTGGGGTCGCTTGTGTGCCTTTGTAGGTATCTCCCAGCTATTGAAGGCCTGTCATTTTTGGGACCCTGCTCGTCGTTGCATCGTTGAGTCCCGTGACGCACTTTTCTTTGAGTCCCTCACTTAGCATAATCTGACCTCAACCACGTTGCTGTCTATGATGCACGTTCCACCGTGTGAGGCTTCCCGACCGATGGGAAAGTTTGAGCCTGCGAGCACCTCTCGCCTGGCTGATGTGTCCGTTTGAGCCCCCTCCACTTCTTGGTCTTCGACTCTTGATGATCCACCAATCATCGCTGTCGACCGAGAGACCTCTCCAGCACAACTGGCTTCTACCCCTATTTCCTCGTACCCCACAGGCACCCATAATCTTGCACCTGTGTCCGCCAGCACTACGGCCTGTGTGTGTGGTCTTACCTCACCTGCTCCTACTATCACACCCAGTCCCGTGTCTCCCACACATGCATCTCCTTGCACGGCATCACCTACTCCTTGACGTGAGCACTCAACAGTTGTGGTCGTGCTTTCCTTGCGCTTGAGGTGAGCCACTTGAGCCCAGGTTACTCACGTGAGCCTGGCGGTCGTCTTCCACCATTGGACTTTGAAGTCCAGCGAGTGTCAGGTCTCACACACGGGCCCTCAACTCACAGCATCGTGAGTGGTGATCCCGGAAGAAAGGCCCTAGGCCTGGGTGTCCATACTGAGCACACAGAGGTACATCCTGCGTGCCTCGTAGGACATGTTCTTGTCACTCGCAAGTGTCATATCGCTTGTGATGTAGTAGCTGACCTTGTGGTCGTCCGACCTAGCATGGAGGCGTGTGTACTTTCCACTTAGAGCACTCCCTCTATGGCGCCTAATTCGGGCACACGAAGGGAAGCTCTCTCATCACAGGATGCTGATGCCTGGCATGCGGCGTGCAAGGATGAGCTTCGCGCCATCCGAGAGCACGGAGATTATGAGCTAGTCGCCCTTCCACATGGGAGGAAGGCTATTCAGGTCAAGTGGTTCTTTCGCAAGAAAATGAAACTGGATTGCTCAGTGGAATGCCACAAGGCTCGCTTGGTCATCAAAGGGTACTCTCAAATTGAGGGCATTGATTACACTGACACCTTTGCCCCTGTTATCTACATGACCTCAGCTTGCACTCTGTTCAGTGTAGTTACTTAGTATGTCTGGGAATTGCACCAGATGGATGTGAACAATGGCTTCTTACATGGCTCTCTGGATGAGGAAATTCATGTGGCTCAGCCATCAGGCTTTGAGGATGGTGGCAAGGTTTGTCGCTTGTGCAAGTCCTTGTACAACCTCAAGTAGTCTCCTCGGTGCTTGAACCACAAGATCACTGGCACCTTGACTCGTGCGGGATATGAACAGAGC
The DNA here is from genome assembly GCA_023375785.1 of Penium margaritaceum. Classification (NCBI taxonomy): domain Eukaryota; kingdom Viridiplantae; phylum Streptophyta; class Zygnematophyceae; order Desmidiales; family Peniaceae; genus Penium; species Penium margaritaceum. Next base: position 214,479 of record SZWC01002666.1, read on the forward strand.
AAGGAAGATCCCTCTCTCTTTATCCAACGGATGCCTGAGCGATTCACCGCCATCCTAGTCTACGTGGACGACCTTCTGATCGCTTCTCCTTCCATGGTGGCCGTGAAGGAGGCCAAGGCGGTCCTCCAGATTGCTTATAGGATGAAAGACATTGGTCATGCAGTGGTGTTTCTTAGCTTGGAGATGGTGCGAGATCGCAGACATCGAAAACTACTGTTGCATCTGGCCCAATACACACGTGTCATGGGAGAGCGCTTCTCTGACCTCCTAAGCACAGCACCCATGGCCTCCACGCCTCTCACACCTGGCATGTAGGATTCCCTAAAGGTGGACGATCCCACACAGCTGGGGTAGACAGTGGATGTGATCTTGTACCTCAGTCTCATAGGATCTCTGATGTACCTAGCCACTACCACATGCCCCGACATTGCCTTCACCGTCAACCTCCTTCCACAGATTTTGCAGGCTCCATGCTTTAGAGCCCTTTATGCGGCTATGCAAGTGGTGCGGTACATGGAATCAACACCGCACCTCAAACTTGGCTTTCGTCAGCAGTGCTCCGTGGTTCTTGACGGCTACATTGACAGCGTCTGGGCCTAAAGTCCAGATGGACGCAGTCACACCGGTTACATGTTCTTGCTTGGTGGTATTGCTGTGTCTAGGCGTAAGGGCAACAAGGGCTGCATTGCACGTAGCTCGTTGGAGGCAGAGAATGTTGCTCTGGGTGTAGGAGTTTCTTAGGTAGTATGGCTGCAGTGCCTCTTCCTTGAGCCGGGGCAGTTAGTGCCCGCCATTGTGCTTCATTGCGATAACCAGAGTGTCCTTGCCTTTGCGGAGAACTCATGTGTCTTTGACGTTCGCATGAAACACATTGATGTTGAGCTTTATGTGTGTGTGATCTAGTGGAGCGACACGTTGTCTTCGTTATATGGTTTGGCACTGACATGCAGCGTACTGACTTCTTGACAAAGGAATTAGTGCGCGAGAAGATTCTGGTGGCCATTCGTTCAGTTGGGCTTTGCCCCTTGCCTAAGAGTGGTTGAGTGTGGGGTGTGTCTGTGTCTGTATCACGACTGTTTGTGCACTCGTCATTGTACTCGCTTTAGTACTGTACATGTATGGACATGCATACCATCGGGTCATGGGGAGTGTTGTGATTTGTGACGTTCCTGTCAACTTGTACATTTTATTGTGACCACTCAGCCGTGTCCATGCCCGTGTAGATCCCTGATGTAGACCCAGGTGGTCCCGATGCGTCGTCTAGTGGTATACTTCCAGCTTGGAGCTGACCGACGACCGTCCCAGAGCTCTGGACGCTGCTAGGGACCTTCTGTGATTTTTCTGCAGCACGTAGGAGTTTATCCGAGGACTGGTCGTGGGCCATGTTTTTGTATTGTGTTTCCACCATTTTATGCTAGATACATGCATGTGACAAGTCGGAGCCTCCGGCTTGTGATCTTGCACGTCTAGGTTTAGACAACGTAGCATTTTGATATGTCTCTACTGAGTTACGGCCAAAGAAGTGGTTTTGGGCCGGTTTTAGGACAGATCTTGCACTGCCGTGTGCGACACCCGCAGTGCGCCATGGCATGTACTCATGCCATTGACCTCTCATTTGTCATTTCTCTTTGCAAATGTTATTGAAGTATCATGACACTCTGACTTGTGTCTCCTAGCCGAACCCTTGCCGTCGTGTGTACGACTTGTGACTGTTGTCACAATCTGACGGGGCACAATCGTCCAATTAGTGGCTGTGTCGCTAGGAAGCTTGTATGCATCTTCTCACTGTTGTGCTGCACAACAGTGCTGCACAAAACTGTTTTGTAGCAGCTTTGCTGCACAGCAGCACATATTTTATGCAACTGCGTAGATTCTGCGTAGCCGTGTAAATGCACAGCCATGCAAGGGGGTGACGAGGTCTCCCCCTCACATCAAGGAGTCTGCATGAATCCCACAAAAAAGAATAAGGTGCTGATATCAGCATTTTCCTTGCTGACATCATCAGGTCTGTGCTGACATCAGAAAACCCGGCTGATGTCAGCACTTGCCTTCGTCAAGTATTGGGGTCAAAAAGTCAAGATTTGCCAGCTTTTAAACTTCTTGAGAACCGCTGACGGTTCTGAAATCCAACTGGTTTGACGCCTCTAATCCATACTGAATGCTGACATGGCTCCGACTCGTGACAAGGGCATAGGACCACTAGATCCCTCTTCCTCCTCCTCAGGGGTCATGAGCCAACGCTGTCAGGCCATTCCGGGGCTGCACAATGAGCAGGATGAGATTCGTCGTCCGGAGGAGCAAAGCATTGACGCCATCTGTGCGCTAACTGATATCATTCGTGGTCAGTCCAGGGTCCCACAGCAAACATCCGGGGGAGTGGGCGGCGCCAACGCTTCTGCACAGCAGTCACCATCTACACCAAGGAGAGCAGCAGGACAGGACCCACCACTTTTTGATCCTTTGGATGAGGACCCTGGCATGCGAGGCATGGAGGATGACACCCACTAGATGGAGATTCGCATGTTTCAGGAGCGTCTCTGCCAGCTTTAGACGCGTTCTTGTTCCCGTTTCCCGGAGATCCGATCCTCGCCTGACCCCTACCTTGGTGACTTTCCTTGTCCAGGTGTCTTCCCATCCCTCTTCCTTCCCAGCCTGTGGTTGCTCTCCCCACGGAGCGGCATCCCAAGGACTTTGAGACACCACCCCTACGCTATGTCTGTGAGGACAACTTTGACCGCTGGGAGACTTTCTTTCAGGTCTTTGCCACTTCAAAGGGATTAAGACCCTACATTCACAGTTTGTACTAGGTTACAGACCGTGCTCAGGTGCTGACAGCAGCTCGGGGGATGCGCAGACTCCTTTACGCCATGCAGCGCGCGACTGTCGTGGACGTTTCCCCTCTCCTTGGAGAGGCCAGCACGGGCGCGTGTGCTGATCCACGTGGGGGCTGGGACTTGGCACTGTTCTTGCTTGCTATAGAGACGCACGTCATCCGCATGGCCTTTCACTCCCTTCATCAGGGACCTGCTAAGCCCGCAGCCGATTACTAGTAGCGTGCAATGTGCATCTACTCACGCCTTGGGACTTGAGGAGGTACACAACTCTGGGAGCTTCGCACACTCATGATCGTAGTTCGTCTTGAGCACGCGGACATCTTCTCGGGGTACAGCGACGCCGTGTTTAAGCCCTTCTCCACCTCACTTCAGCTCCTCCCTTCAGCACATCAGCTTTTCCAACAGGTGACTTCCTCCTGCGAGGCAGCCGTGGCCCATTAGGCAAGTCCCCTAGCTGTAGTGGTCATTGCATCACCGCCGACGCCCCTCTTGCAGTCCACTCCTTCATCCTTTGGCACACCCTCCTCTTCCCCCTTCACCTTGGCTACCCCAACTCAAATGCAAGGTCTGGCAGCCGCGGTACATGGGAAGAAGCGCACAAAGAAGCGTGGTTGAAGCCAGAAGCAGTCGCAACAACAGTAGTCATCGGGTGGTAGCAGTGGCCGTACTGTCCACTACTACAACTGTGGAGGCACTCATCACTACATTGAGTGCCAGTAGCCACTCAACTTGGTAAGGATCACTTGCGGTCTTCATGTTGCATACGCGCAACGGGCCACGTCAAGCATCATAGCCTCTGGTCACGTGGCGACCACGACTGCAGCAGTTCCTGCTTCCCCACCGGTAAGCAGTGGTGACCCCGACCTGTGTGACCGCACCATCGCGGAGTTATGTCATCTTCTAGCGCTTCGCTTTCAGGGAGGTACAATTGTGTTGGCACATCCGGGTTGTTCACAGACTATTAGTTTGCCTATTCGTGTCGCTCGTGATGACTTGTGTGTGGGGGCATAGCTGCATGTGATGATGATGGGCCTGACCGTACTAATTGGATTCATGACTCTCACCTCTGTGCTCTTTGTCTTTCCTCCATACCTGTTGCTCAACGCCCGTCTGAGGCTAAGTCCTCCATTGTCTGTAGTATAGTGACGTCCTCCGATCGTGATCTTGGGGGCACTTGGATCATCGGTTCTAATGTCACTCATCACATGAACTGTTGTTGTAGTGACTTCGTTGTTCTTGGTCATGTTGCGTCTGCTCGCTTCGTTCGCACAGGCTGTGGTCAGTCCTTGCCAGTCAAGGGTGTTGGGGTTGTGTGCTTTGATGGTCCGTCTGGCGTCCTGTATCTTTCCAAGGTACTCTTTGTGCCCGACCTTGAGCTTAGGTTGCTTTCTATGCGTGCCTGCACATTGATGTGACTCTCTGTGGAGCACACTGTAGACTCCGCATCTATGACAGGTATTGATACTCATATTTTTGTCCTTTGTGCCTCTGTTGTGGATGATCTGCATCGTGTTTCTTGGATTTCTTTTGTTGCTTGCTCACCCTCTCCTCTTGCTCATGTGTTTGTCACTAGTCTTCAGTCAACTGAGCACCAGAGACTCCTACACCATCGCCTTTGTCATTTGGGGCTCCCACACCGTGTCGAAGCTCATTCGGACATAGCCTACACTCGGGCTTGACGTGGCTTCTTTCAAGAAGCCACCCAAGACTGATGGTCTGTTTTGCAATCATGGTAAGATGCATCATTGCACCTATCTTGACTCTCGTTCTCGAGTACTTTGCCCCCTCAAGTTAGTCCATTCGAACCTTCTCGGTCCTTTTCTTGTCAAGGTTTTTTCCGATCGGGGCCAATACTTCCTGACCTTGACAGATGACTTCACCCGGATGCGGTGGGCCTACAACCTGCGCTAGAAGAGTGATGCCGCTCTTGCATTTTGCCTTTGGCTAGTGATGGCTGAGTGTCCGTCCTGCCACATGTTGCATACCTTCCTTTTGGATCGCGGCGACGGGTTTCTTGGCGAGATGGACGGTTTCTTCGTTGAGCATGGGGCTTTTGACCAAGTCTCCGCTCCTGCTACGCCTCAGTAGAATAGTATTTCTGAGCACTGGAATCGCACCATGGAGGATGCGGTTAGTGCTTTGCGGTTTGAGTGCGGTCTCCCGGAGTCCTTCGCCTTTGAAGGATTCCCCTACATGAGGTGGGTCCGCCTCCTGCACAATCCCCTTCCGGACCACGTTACACTGTATGAGCTCTAGTGTGGCCACTGTGCCAATCTGCATCTCTCTCATGTCTGGGGATCTGTGGCTTTTGTGTGGTACACCAAGGACCAATATGGGTCCAAGGTCTCCCGGCTAAGTCACTTTTGTGCCTTCGTGGGCATCTCCTTACGGTCAAAGGCCTAGCATTTTTTGGATCCCACCTACTGTCGCATCGTCGAGTCCCGCAACACGCTTTTCTTTAAGTCGCTCACCTACGGTGACCTGATCTCTATCATGTCGCTGTTCTCCACGCACATTCCTACGTGTGAGGCTTCTCGACCAATGGGGGAGTCTCTGCCTCCAAGCACCTCTTGTCAGGCTGATGTGTTTGTTCGACCCCCCTCCACTTCTTGGTCTCAGGCTCTTGATGACCCAGCGTTCATCATTGTCGGGCCAAAGACCTCTTCAGCACAGTCGGCTTCCATCCCTCCTCCCTCGCACCCCATAGGCACCCATGATTCTGTACCTGTATCCAATAGTACTCATGCCTCTACACATGGTCCTGCCCGAATCCTGCCCCCACTCCCACACTTAGTCCCGTGTCTCCCACACACGCATCTCCACACACTGTATCACCTCTCCCTTTGCCTAAGTCCTCACCACTTGTGGTTGTACCTGTCTTTGAGCCTGAGGTGAGCCCCTCTAGCCCATGTTACCCGCGTGAGCCCGGTGGTCATCTTCAACCATTGGTCTGCGGAGTGTGGAAAGCGTCAGGCCTTGCACCTTGGCACTCCACCCAGAGCATCGCAAGTGGTGATCCCTGTACAAAGGCCATAGGCCTGATTGTCTGCACAGATCACAAAGAGGTACACCCAGTGACCTTGTAGGGCACGATCTGGTCACTCGCGAGTTTCATATTGCTTGTAATGCAGCAACTGACATTGTGGTCATTAGACCCAGCAATGAGGAGTGTGAATTTGCCACTCAGAGCTCTCCCTCTATGGCCCCTGATCTTGGCACACTAAGGGAATCTCTCTCATCATAGGATGCAGATACTTGGCTTGCTGCCTGCGAGGATGAACTTTGTACCATCCAAGAGCATGGAGTTTACGAGCTAGTCGACCTTCTACCTGGGAGGAGGGCCATTCAGGTCAATTGTGTATGTTGCAAGAAAGCGAAGCCGCATGGCTTACTGGAATGCCACAAGGCTCGCTTGATCATCAAGGGGTACTCTCAGATTGAGGGCATTGATTACACTAACAGGTTTGCCTCTGTACACTGTATGACCTCAGCTCGGGCTCTGTTCGGTGTGGTGGCTCAGCATGACTGGGAACTACACCAAATGGATGTGAACAATGTGTTCCTCCATGGCTCTTTGGATGAGGAGATTTATGTGGCTCAGCCACCAGGCTTTGAGGACGATAACAAGGTCTAGGGCTTGTGCAAGTCCTTATACA